>VRYO01000116.1:428569-482328 GCA_009812075.1 Sialia sialis | reverse complement strand
CCGCACTCGGTGCGCTCGTACGGGGTCTGGTTAAAATGCCGCTGAGTTTTGGGGGTCTCTCCCCCTCTTCGGAGCAGCGGTGCCTGGTGGGACCCGGTTACCGGGGGCTCCGCGAGACCGCGGCTTTGCCGGTGCCGTTTCGGTCACAGATGGGCAGATTGGTGCTCGCCTGTGCCTGGAGCGAAGCCTGAGCTGCTTACATGGCAGTTCCAGCATGTCTTTATCTCCTGGTTTTGTGACGAAACCCATTCAATTTCTTTTTTTATAAAAATATTTTTAAAAAAGTTTTCCTTATAAAAGTTTTCCTTTACTCGGTGCATTTTCTTGCCTTGCCCTGCGGTCACTGATTGCTCGTTGTGTGCAGGTATCAAGTGTGTTGGTTTATTGTCCCAGGAGCAGATTTCAGGTGTTCATATGAATCAGGGAATGAAGGTATGAACTGCAATAACATTTTCATACTTGTTTGGGATAGTGTTGGACATTGTTTCAGTTCTCAGCCTGGCTGCAGCAGTGGGGCTCCCCTGGATGAAGAAAACACCCTGGGACATTATCACCCGTGTGTCCCAGGTCAGTCTGCTCCTGAGCTGAGAGCACAGAATTCCTTGTGGAGCTTAGTGCCATCCTGGTGTGCCTCATTCTATGGGGCACAAAGGTGAAGGCGGTGCCTTGCTGTTCATTCCATGTTTGTGCTTTGGGAATGTGTTGTTTGGAGATGCTCAGGGAAAAAGGGAAAGTTGCAGTTGGGTTTGAGAAGTTTCTCAGCAGTTTTCCCAATGGTGCTGAAGTGTCTGGGGCATGGCTCTGGGAGGAGTCTGTGAGAGCTCTGCTGAATTCCTCCTTGATAATCTCCAGGATGTTTCCTTCTGTGGATTGCTCTGTCTCAAGCATCCTTTCCCATCCGGCTGCATCCAACAGCACAGCCGTGCTAGTCTGAGATCTAATGCACTTCTGTATTTCTCTATATTTTAAATTAGAATTTTCAATTTTTACGTAACTTTGATTCTTTGGCCTTCTCTACCCCATCTGAGGGTTAGCAATGTCACCCCTAACATGTCTGGGATGCAGGTTAAGGGCACAGAGAAGTAAACCTGAATGAACTTTGTCATTTTTTAACCAAGTTCCAGTTTAGGGTTTTGTTAGTTGGTTTTTCTCTTCCTCTCAGAATGTGAATTTCCCAGGATTCTTCCCATTCTGGAGGGAAGTCCATCCACTTTGCTTTGCTCACTTGGATTTTGTACAGCTTTCCCTTGGATGAGCTTTCAACACGGCGAGGGGGTGATTGCTTGTGACAGCAGGGGCTGAATTCTGCCGAGGTAAAGAAATGCTGCTTAGCTGCAGGGTATCTAAATTTTCATTTCATTTCTTGCTGTTGAAATTGTTCTTAGCTGTGGGGAAAAGCATTCTGCAGCTTTCAACCAACTGCTGAAATAGCTCCTGAAGGATTTGTCCTGGCTTTGTGCTCTCCTGGGCTCTCACCTGAATGCAGGTGGTTCTTGTGTCTCTAGCTGAGGTGATGCTTTAGTGAGCCCTGGAAGTCAGTGGTGCTGAATTCTGACCTCCAGAACTGGGTACAATGGTGAGTACAGGTGAAAGAAGTGGAGGAGCAGAAGGCAGGCAATAGCTCTGGTTCTGAGAAAACGAGAGTCCCTTCTATGAGGGCATTCCGGCTGAAAGATGGGGAAAAATAGTTGGAAACATCAGATTTCACTGCCTCCCATCCTATGGGTCAGGCTCTGCCTTCGGGGAGGGCAGTTTGAAGAAGATGGCCAGGGGAGGGAGGCTTGGCAGCTGGCCCAGCAGCTCCTGGCCCACTCCAGCCCTGGATTTGGGAGCTTCCCTGCTCTGTGCTTAGCTGTGGGCTGGCTCAAGGTCTTCCTGGTTGTCCTCCTTGCGAGGATGGTACTGGCTGTCGAGGATGGTACTGGCTGTCGGGAGGTGGTGTGATGCCTCATCTCTCTGATTTTAATCTCTTGCTGCAAATGAGTTGGTCTTCTCAACCTCCCTCAGCACAACCCAAAATAATTGCTTTCCTCTTACACTGTTTGGAATTTTCTCCTCTAAATGTGTAATCTGTGCCCTTGCTTCGGCAAGAAGATGTTCTCCCTGAGAGCCAAACTTGGCATGGAACACTGCAGGCACTGTGCCACCAGTTCAGCACCAAGTGTCTGCCAGAATGGGAAAGGAAACCTCTTGCAACAAAAAATACAATTAAACAGCACCTGGCCGTTTTATACAAAGCTCAGGAATCCATAAACTTTACGTGTTGCTGCAAAACAGTTGCAGATGGTCTAAAGTGATGATTAAATATTGCTGCTGTTTGCCCAGATCCTCCGTGTTTGGTCTCTGATTACAGAGGGTAATTAAGAGGACAAAGCCAACTTGGGCTATTCAGTCTTCTTTCAGTTGTCGTGGGAGGGAATAAGGGAGATTATTTGAATTCTCGTTAAAGGCAGATTTCATCACCATGAGCAATCATTACAAACTGCTATTTTTTTGATGGAATGTCAGTGAAATCAGGCAGCAGAAGGAGCAGTAACTGATGGGGTGAGGTCTGACTGCACACGCAGAGCCTTGTCCCGTGGCCTGTCGGGGTTGAGTGTGGTGTGTACCAGGATGGATCTCTGTGAATCCATGGGGCACATCATCATTTCTGCTGCTGGTACAGATAATTTAGTGTCAATTTGCAATGTAATGGATGCATCTGATGGCAGGGCAGCTCAGCTGAGCTGGTTGTTGACTACTTACAGCATTCTTACCCCAATAGCTCCTCTCCTGCTGGCAGTTGAAACAAGGAGCTGACTGGCTCAGCTTCTGCCTCATCCCTTGGCTGTGCTCCTGGGAGTAGAGCCCCGTGCTGCCAGAGCTGTCTTGGTACTCTCACAGGGTGGCAAGTGAATCTCTAGTTTACCTCCCAATGGATTTTGACCACCAAACCAGAGGGTGTCAAGAAAGATCCCTGTCCTGCACCTCCCCGATGTGCTCCTGGGGTGGGTCAGAGCCTCACAAGGGAGGCTGGAGGGCACGGGGTTCATTCCCTCTGAAATTGATAATTGATTGCGTTTTCCTCAGTTTGTGTGATTTTGGAACACTTGGGTCTTTGGGATTTCTGATTTTCTTGGGGTACTAGGTCTTCCAGTTTTTAGCACTCATTTAGAAGTGCTTTGTGTCATGCCTCAGGAAGAAAAAGCATGGAAAAGTGAGATTGATAGTAGCTTGGTTTATCACAAACATTGAAAACAAAATTAGGAAGTCATTGAAGATTCCTCTGGAGATTAGGATCCCAAACTGACAGCTGCTGTGCTGTTTTCTGAGTGGCCCTTTGGAGCAGGCTGGGATGTGGGCACAGAAGAAGCTGTATCATTTATGAAGATTTATTTCGGATCTCATTAACAAAAAATTTCTGAGCTTCACAGTAACGAGATTACTTACAAAACAGATACCTTAGTAATATGAAACTCCTGAGTATTTCCTGAGTAATATGAAACTACAGAGACGTCTCTAAACCTTCCTCCTGTTTGATGAAGGCTGAAGCAATCAGGATTCTGAGAAATGTGTGTTCTGATTTTGTGGGGTACTTAACCCTGATATTAATGTGCAATCACTGCCTGGAGGAAGCCCAGAGGAGCTGGCAGATTATTGTGCTTTGATTTAGGATGTTGTTTCCCTGTCCCTCGTGGCACACGTGGTGGATGCTGCTCCTGCCACCCACGCCAAGAGCAGGTTGGGCCTTACCTGGCTGTGCATAAACCAAGACCTGTGGGAGAGTCTGTACCCAAAGGCTTGGCCCCAGGGAGTGTCAGCTCAGGATATATCAGCTAACAGACACAACAGTACAGGAGGACTACCAGAGAAAGGCAAAGATAATTCTCCCATTCCCAATTACCAGCTTCTGTTTATTTTGTCATATTTTATAAACAGTAGCTTTTTTTTAAACCCTTTTGTATTCATTGGTTTTTGTGTGATGCTATCAGTGTTAGATTTAAATGAAAATGCCTGCTGAATAAATTACTGTGAATGCCCTGCATTCAACAGGAACAGAATTAAGCTTAGCTAACAAAACAATTGAAAAATGCTTTTCTTGTGCATTTTCTAATGAATTCCAACTTCTTGCCAGATTCACCTTAGCATAACTAAGTAAAAAACCCCACATTTTGTTTATCAAATGATTAACTTTCTCTTCTCTATCAGAAAGGCAGAACTTGTGCAGATGTCTGTGGAGCTGTGGAATTGGTTAAATAAATGTGTTTGGACACAATCTGGGTGTTTGCTGAGTGAAATGTACCAGGCTCAGTGCAGCAACCTATGGGCTTAATTCTTGCTAGTTGGTAACAGTCCTTTGCAAAACACAAATGCAAACCCAAGATGAAAATCAATGAAGAGAAAGTAATGCCTGCCTTAAATCAGTTGTTCATGACTGTGCATCTCTTGTGGAATGAGCAGGACCCAGGTGTTCCACTCGGGCCTTGCTTTCGTGGCTTTAATAAGTGCTGGTTGGGAACAGCAATGTTCTTAGTGAGGTTTTGCATAACATCAATAAGGAGAGGCAAAGCCTTAATGCCTGCTTAATAGCGTTTGCCCAGAATTCAATTACTGCCTATTGCCAGGCTGCTGGCAGCGTTAATGATCGCACGCGGGGCACTTCCATGATTTATCATAATGATTCTGGTGTGTGCTAGAGACGCCTCCCCTAGCAATGCATAAATACAAAAGAGGGGGAAATAATAGAGATGGAAGCAAGGGTGTAAATTCTGATCTTGAGGATTGTGTATTGGGAAGAAATGGGGAGGGTTTCATGGTGGAGTTTTAATTTAGGTTTTGTTCTGGGATGCAGTCCCTTCTCATGGCACATTACTTTGCATCTGACAGAGCCTCAGCTCCCTCAGCCTCTGCTCACACCTCAGGCTTGCCAGGGGCATTGGTCCTTTTTCATGTTTAGAAATATGAGGGAGAAATGTGATTACAGTTCCAAATTAGGAACATCCATGGCAAATCTTGTTGAGATTTAGATGTAAATTTTAGGATTTATGTCACTAAGTGCTTTATTTGTGTTTGTGACATTAAGCTGTCAAAGATGGCTTAGAATGAGTAGGGTATAACCAAGGAGTGAATGGAAGGGCATAGGAAGGGCAGGGCCCTTTGTGGCATGAAGGACGTTGAGTAAAGAATATGAATTTACTGAAGTTTTTTCCTTGGATGATGTAATTTAGAAGAGCACCTTTTCCTTATTCTTTTTATGGGGCTGCTGGTTGCTCAGGGAGTGTTTGAATTATTAGTTGTTGTCAATGACACGTTTGTTTCCAAATGGATCTATGTGAAATTATATTTTAATGCACCTAGAAGATAAGTAATAGGAATCTGCTTTGAAAAAAAGCCCAATCCACAAAACCCTCCAAGCAAATAAATTTTTCATTTCACAGAATCTCTGGGTATGCTTCCACGTCATGGCTATTGAATTATGAGCTGAGTAACTGCTTTAAAAGTGCATGGAGGCACTTTAGAAAGGTTTTAAGTCAGGAATGTACCATCTGTAATGGAAATGGCAGAGAAGATATAGGGAGAAAGGAGGCAGATAACAGAGCTTGAGCAGATCTGCCTGGGAGGAGCAGACCAGCTCTGATTTGTGCTAATGTGTTGTCTGGGAAACTTGATTCTGCATCTTCCCTGAAGTGGTGACATGGTGGTAACCCTGAGAACAGGGTGATCCTAGCCAGGGTGCTGTCTGGCCTGCTTCTTAGCTATAATTAAGTCCTCATGTGCTTTTTGGGGCTGGCTGGAGGGGCTTTATTTTTTTTACATCTCCTGAAAGCATCGTTTTCTCCAGAGCAGATAATGTACAGCTTGTCATTGGTACTGGGCTGTGCCACTGCTGCAGCGTGTGGTGGAACTGGAACCACAGCTGGATTTCCTTAGGAGCCTGGAAGGTTTATTACCCTCTGCAGCCCAAAGTTCCTCACCTGCCAGGGAGCTGGAAATTCCTGTCTTGATGCTCACACTAGTGCCAGACCTGGCAGGAGAATGTCACTGTCGCTTATTTCCTCTGCACCTTTCTTTGGATCAAACATGAGAAGGATCCCAGTCTCAGATAAAAGCATGGCCTGTGTTCATGGAAGCCTGGTGTGACTTTTGCCATTTTAGACAAAGGGTCCCACAGAACAGAAGAGTAGGGGCTGCCTGCCAGGTGGTGTTTTATAAATTAAGGTGGGCACGTGTTAGACCTCATGAGGTTACAAAATCACCTACCAGGTGACTTGACCAGTGATGTGAAGTAAAAGTATTTTTGTTAATATTTTATTATTCTTGATACATACATTCCTTTTAAATAGCAAAGAATTAAGCTTTGTTTTGCTGTAGTTATAGAGCATGGAGTACTCCCGTTCCAGCTTGGTTGTCCTTCAAAAATGTGAGAGACCAAATTTAATATCCCTGTAGTTTTTGAGGGGAAAGTTTTTCCTTCTATTGTAAATGCTTTTATCCCTTTCTGCCTGAATGAAAACATGGGATTAGGATTAATGGACTTCTTGTCCTTGGCAAATTACCTTTAGTTTTGACAATCAACTAGAAATAGTGGAATACAATAATAGGTTGTTCCAAGCAAACCATGACGGTTCGGGCGCTTTTTAATCCAGTGCCAAGCCCCTGCAGAGCTGCAGCAAGCAGCAGTCCTCCTTGAACTGCCTACACTGAGTTGGCCTGATTCTGCTTTTACTTGTCAGCAAACTTCAGCCAGAAGGATGGGGGTGAAATGGGATGCACACAGGAATTCAATATAATCTTGTATACGTTGTGTGTAAAAAATTATCTTTGCTTGCTGTCTGCTGAGCATATCAGTCTGCTGGCTGTGAAATGTGGGGTTGTCTCAGCTGAGTCAGCAGATGGGGGTTCTTTGATGGGCAGCTGTGCCCCACTGAGCAGGGCTGTTTGGCCACTCCTTGTCTGTGCACTCCTTGTCCTTGCTGTCTATGAAGATATTTTCCCATGAATTGTGTTCATAGATCAAAGGAGGGAGGATGTTGACACAGCTCTTGGCAGATGCATTCATCTACTCATGTGATGTTCCACTTCACTAAATTAATTTCCTTTCCAGTTTTCAGAGTTGTTAAGTGTCATGTAAGCAAATCTTTTAAACAACTAGTAAGAATTTCCTCGCTATGGCTTGTAATATTGGTATTCTGCTTTGCAAGGGTCACTAAACAGTTGTATTCATTCACCTTTTATTTCTCTGACTTCAGCCTAACAGAGGGACAAAAAGACCCCGTGATGAAGAGGAAGAGGAAATCAAAGCACGTCGGAAACAAGCCAGTGCCCGAGAGCATGGTCGTCATAGAGAAGAGGAGTCTGCTGCTCTGGATGAAACTGATGATGAGAAGAAGAAACTCCTTCAGATAATTGAAAGAGATGGAGAAGAGGAAGATGAGGAAGTAAGTCCTCTGGGAAAAGAGGCAGTGGAAAAAACCAAACACCAAACCCATTCTCTGTGATTTCCATTTCTTACCATGTAGGTGGTAAGGCTTAACGTGATTTTCCTGTGCTTGTACAGCTTCAGTTTGTGAGTTTGCTTTCCTGCTCTGCAGGGTGTTCATTAATTTCGAATTTCTCAAATATATCAGCTGAAGATATAAAGCTGGGCAAAAGAGAGAGGCTTTCAAGTCTAATCTCTGTTTGGTCTGAGAATACCCAAATCACCTTCTAAAGTATATTTTTAGAAAACAGTTTCTGTGTTCTAACCAATTTCCTGACTATTGTTCTCATCAGTACCCCCAACCATGCAGCTTCTCCCCCTCTTTGTAGCTGTGCAGCAGCAGCAAATAAACAAACATGCTTCTGTACAGGAAAGGTCTTGGGTCAGAGGAGGGGGGTGGCAGCTGTCAAGGGTAAATGATTTCAAGCCTTGGAGACAGAAATCCAATGCTGCATTGGCCTTTCTGCCAAGGGCCAGGAAAAAGATCACTTTATAAATGTGACACATGGATTGGTATAAATCTAGAAGATATTTGCTTCCTGCTGCCTGTGTCCTGTTTGATAAAAAAACAAGTGATATTCACCACTGTAGAATCATGTAGCTTTGTAAAATATCACTGTCCTTTGTATACAGCATTGCCAGCATCCGTCTTGGAGAATCTCTCTTGTTTTTTTTATGTTGAGCTATTGCCATGACAGTTGTTGCTGATAGCAGAGAAAGATAATGCAGGATTTTGTAGCATTTCAGCTCCAGGGAGGATGGATCGAGAGAATAGTCCTCCTGACTGGCTAGTCTTGTGGATTCCTGCAGTGTGCCAGTCCCTCATCTTTGTCAAGTGGAGTCCTCCCAGCCAGACATTTTAAAGGCTGAAAGTCCAGTCTTTCTTTAGAACTCAAATCGCTTGTTTATTACTTTGTACTGCAGTTAATATAAGTGCCATTAAAATGTGCTTTGCCTCAGTAAATTTGGTGTGAAGAAGCTAATCTGTAGGACACTGCAATACTGAATGCAAATTCAATACAAGATATAAAGCAGATCCTAATGGAGATATCGTAGTGATATGTGTTAGAGGAAGCAGAGAATCAAAGGAAGCAGAGGGAAGCAGTGTCAGCATGTGTGGGTTGAAATCCCACTGCAAGAAGAATGTGCTTTGGGCACTGTAGTATTGATTGGCTGACTGGGGTGGTGACATGAGTGGGATGGCAATGAGACAGGTTGGGCAAAAGAATGGAGGAAATCCAATAATAACTGAAAGCTGGGGCTGGTGTTGTTATTGTAATGGAGTTTGCTGAAGAAATGGAGCTTTTCTCTCTCATTGCTGCTTAGAGTTACTGACCAAAGAGTCTGCAACACCAGCAGCAACTCTTGATTTAATCCTGAGCAGGGGATGGACACAAAACTTGGCTTAAGATGGGAGGGTGTTTAGTTTGGTTTTTATTTTGAGAGCTTCTCTTAAATAGTGGTTGTAACACAGTCAAACAGAGGAGAAGGAAGAGGTTACCCGGGGAAATCTGTATCATCAATTTTTTAATAAAAGAAGTGCATTTGAATCATAAACTAAGGAAAATGTTTGTAGGTGTCAGGGAGGCAGCAGAAGTTGCATTGCTGCTGTACAGCAAATATACAACCCCTGCTGAGAAACACCTTGGAGCATTTACAAAATAAAGAGAAAATATAGAATAGAATATTGATTTTTTTTTTCTTTAGGAGAAGGTTTTAAGATAGCAGTGAAAGCTTATCCAAGTGAGGAAAATGCGGAAGAGCATAAATTGAGGGCAGTTAAATGTAGACTTACAAAAAGAAATAGCACAAGGGACTTCTGCAGAGAAGCTCTCTGTGGGCACAGGCTATGTGTGCAGGTTTGCTCTGTGTCAGAGGCAAAAAAGCCTGGATGTCTACTGGTGGTGCCAGGCTATAAGAGATGTAAAAGGACAGCTCGAGATCTGAGCTGGAGTGTGTAGTGATGGTGTGTGAGGTGTTTGGCAGCTCTCTGCAGTGAGATTCCAGAGCTGGCTGGAATTCCAAGGGCCCTGGGCCTGGCTGCAGTCCCACCGCATTGCTGATATTTCTCCAGCCATCCAAAGCTCACTTTTCTGCCTTTTCTGATTTGGTCAGGAGGAACCTTTGGATGAAAGTTCAGTGAAGAAGATGATTCTCACCTTTGAGAAGAGATCCTACAAAAACCAGGAGCTGCGGATCAAGTTTCCTGATAATCCAGAGAAGTAAGACAATGCTTAACTTTTTTTTCCTTTGATTTCAGGTATAAGCCTAAATCAATTGGTGGAATATAGAGATGTTTTCAGTTACATAAGGCTTATGTAACAGCAGTTGTTGCCTTGTAGTTCTTCTAAATATTATTTGAAACTGACTTGGTTCATTAAAAATGGCTTTGTTGAGATCTGGCAGAGCCAATGTATGGCTGGCAGCACAAAAAACATCAGCAGCAATAATTAAAGGTTTCATCCCATCATTTAATGTGAAGGTGTGTGCTTGCATACCAGCCAGAGGTCTATGTGGGGAGGAAATCATTTCATGTTACCCACTGCTGTGGTGAGCAGAATGGCTGGATGGGCTTGGAGAGCCAGATAATGGTGTTTGTGTTCTAGAAGCCTCTTCCTCCCTTCAAGGTGTTCTGTTACTCACATTAAAGGGATTCCTTTCTACACTTCAATGCCATTATTTTTTGTCCAGTTTGCTATCTTTTCCCTAACCCATCATATTTTTATGGACTTCAGACTCATACAACCCACATACTAATATGTGCTAGCTAGGGAAGGTGCAGTGCTCTGCAGAATTTATTTTATAAGCAGATTTTTTCATATGTGGCTGCAGCATCTTGATTTTAATTTTTTCTTAAATTCTAGAACTGATTTACAGAATTGGAACAAATCTGCTTATTAACTCCATTTAAATTATACAGTAGAAATGTTAATGTTGCTGCAGGATTAAACTTCAAGGGGCAGGCGTAGGACAGGGAGGATGGAAATGCTGGTGCCATATGCACCTGGAGGGACAAGTCCTACCTGATGTCTTCTGGAAGGCAGTGGTCTCTTCTTGCTTTTTTATTACTCTTTTTTGTCTTGCCTCAGGTTTATGGAGTCGGAACTGGATTTAAATGACATCATTCAGGAGATGCACGTGATCGCGACGATGCCCGGCCTGTATCACCTGCTGGTGGAGCTGAACGCTGTGCAGTCTCTGCTCGGGCTGCTGGGACATGACAACACAGATATCCTTCACTTGTTAAAGCAGCTCTCATGGGAGAGGCTTTCTACAGACCTTTCTGAAATCCCTCATATCCTCTTTCCCAGGCTCCTGTAGATGTTTTTCTTGTCTTCCCACCACACAAAATTTATGTGTTGGTTTTTCGTTTTTTTCCCAGTGAAAGCCCTCTTTGTTCGAGTGATATTGATTCTGAATTTTTTTTCAGTGCTCTTATTCTTCTTTCTTGTTTTATGACCCTTTCATCTAGTTTTGAGTGACAATGTTAGAGTGTGAGCAGATGAACAGCAGAGAAGTGAAGGCCTGGGCTTAGCAGTGATGATCTCAGACTCTGCAAACTTAGTCTGGAATAGCCCCAGTGAAAATGAACCTGTTTTACCCCTTCTTGCTGAGAGCTGAGCTGTCAGGCTGTCAGCTGTTTGTCATGGATTAGCTTACCACATGCTTCACCTTGGTTTGTAAATGTGCCCTCTTCATGGGCCCATACCTTTAGTCTGATGTGCACGGAGCTCAAGGCTGTGGGTGGCCTCTCTGCTTAAGTACATATCCAGAGACAATTCCATTTTCATGCTCAGTGAGGTCCAGTGTCACTGACCCTCATCCCTCTGTGCTCCTGGCTCGTGTACCTCTGAAGCTCTGAGGGCATGTGAGAAAGATTTTCCCATTTTGGGAAATGTTTTGTTGATCGAAAACAGTGCCAATTTTTGAGTATCCTGATGCTTAGCTGTCAGCTGGGAACTGGCACTATGCCCAGCTCCCCACTATGAAGTCTGTAAAAGCAGACCTCAGCCCACTTTGCTTGTAAAATATTCTATAGCAGATTAGATGAAAAATTGTTACATGACTTGGGAGATTGCCTGTCTGTGTCCTGAAAATACCAGTGAGTGGAGGGAGCAGTGAATCCCCATGGAAAGGGCACTGGGTGTCAACTTGGGACTCAGGCAGTCCTTTTTCCATTTTTATTGATCCATGGCCTTAGGAAGGTAATTTATTCTTTGCTTCTTTATGTGTAAAGCAGGAGATAACACTTACAGCTTTCCTGAGGTGTTTTGGAATATACAATGTGAAAAGGCCTGTTAGTGCTGCATGTTGTGGTCTGATGCACAGATCCTGGTTTTCTTTTTTAGCACTTTTCTTTATACCACCATCTATTGAGAATTCATAATTCATTCTTTCTAACTGGGTGCAGTGATCAGAAGCTAAAACCAAAACATAAATATTTTATTGCATGCCAGTTTATATTAGAGAGCACTGTGTTTGGGTATTTTGACTTGCATCAGGTAGAGCCTTGATGTGCTGAATGCTGGTCCCTGCAAAACTGTAAACTCCACAGGTTCCCTTATCCAAGATCTGCAAGGAAATGGCTCTCAAAATAACTGTTAACAATTTATGTTGTACAGGGGGAAGCTCCTCCCATGCAAATCCGATTTCGTGGTTACTGTAGTTTAATTATTTATTTTATACCAGACACCACAGACTTGTTTGTACTATACACTTTTATACTGAATTTCTCATTCACAGGGAGAAAAGGAACTGTGGGAATATTGACTGGGATAGCAGACTGTTTTCCCTATGAAGTGTGCTGGAGTACAGCTTGCTTTGTCCTGTCAGCCATGGAAAGCTGCTGTCAAAGACTTGTCAGGGTTTTCACTGTGAACTCTTTTTATTTGGTTTGCAACTTTCCTGTCAGTGACTTTATGGGTAGGAATTTGGCCTGAGAACTGCAATTTTGGGAAAAGTATCTTTCTTGTTATAAAACTGCTGAAGTGTTTTGAGCTCCATTGGAAGCAGAGACTGCTGCTGCTCACGTACAGGGTAGAAGCACTATTAAAGTGAAACATCTAGGCATAAAGCTGAATTGGTACAGCTCAGGTTTTCTAATTATGTTTTGTTAAAACAAATGGGAAAATATTTTTTAAAATGAGTTCTTCAAGGAGAGGACTAAACAAATGGCACTTCAGATGTGATTTAAGTATGGTGTCTTGAGGAACTAATGCAAGGAGACAAAAGCAATGTCCAGGGGGAGCAAATAATCTGTTGAATGATTCATACAGTTTTACACAAAACATGTGAATGAAAGATGATCACCAACAAGATTTTATTAATGAAAGACATGAAAGCTTCAAGCCAGGCTTTGCTTTACTATCTCCTAAATTTTATAGGGCAGCTGATGCTCTCACTGCAAGCCTCAACAGAAGCTTCCCAGACAGGAATGCTCTGCATGATGAACTCTGCTGAGTTCTTCGCTGTGCGCTCTCAAAAGAGCCTGATTCAGTTATCTTTGTAGCACCCAGGGGACAGCAGAAATCTTTAACTGATTCCTCTCTGAGCTTTCTCTCCCACTGGTGAAGCCACATTCCTTCAGTTTGTCCTTGTCATAATGTATTAACCCCCAGACCACCTCAGTGGTCCTCTGCTCTCCCAAGCCCAGTATGTCTAGGTCTCTCTTTTATTGGGAGAGCCCACAACTGAACAAAATATTCTGCAAATTGCCCCATGAGTGCCAGGAGAAGATAAGAATTCCTTTGGTTGGCTTCCAGGTTGTGCTCTTGCTGGTGCAGTGCAGTGTGTGATTAGCCTTTGTCACTGCAGTGACACTGTTGAGGGGACACTTGGCTGAAGTGACACTCCGGTGACTTGCCTGCAGCTTATCCAGCAGAAGGTTCAGGCTCTCTCTTGCAGAGCTCACCTCTCCAGCTAGCCCCAGCATACTGCTGAACCTCACTAAGAAAAAACAGATGAAAATACTTTCCCGTTGCTGCTTGTGTGTCTGAAGAAATACACAAGTAGGAGACCTGGGAGCTGGTTTGTCAGCCTGGGCACTTGAGCGAGATCCATCACAGAGTGGTTATTTAGGACATGCAGAAAACCACGTCTCCTGCTCTGCCCCTGGGACGTGGGCAGGATTGATCAGTGTGTCTGAGAGAATAGGGAAGTGGGTCTAATGAGCTGGAATACGTCTTGTCGTACAAGGGAGCTGTGCAGCAGGCAGGGGAGCTGTGTGTTATGCAGCCCAGAGTTAATGAGTGAAAATTGGACTGGCAGAGGCTCTGCTGTTCCTGCGAGGGCTGCGGTTTGAGGAGCGTGCTGCCCTAATTGGGCTGGGCAGAGGGGGGTGATGCTCCTGCTGCCGGCGGTGCCCTCGTTACGGGTGTGTGTGTATCAGGTTAGCAGGGCTATCATTGAGAGCAGAATACCCAAATCACATTATTATAACTCATTTCTCTTTGCTTGTGTTCAGTCTTGACAATGCAAGACAGTGCCTTGTTAGAGCAATTCCAGTATGTTTGATTTGAGATAAATAGGT
The DNA here is from genome assembly GCA_009812075.1 of Sialia sialis. Lineage (NCBI taxonomy): Eukaryota > Metazoa > Chordata > Aves > Passeriformes > Turdidae > Sialia > Sialia sialis. The sequence goes on along the minus strand of VRYO01000116.1, from coordinate 468,340 downwards.
AACTACCATGAAGAAAGAGTAAAATTGCCTGATAGAGTAAGCACAGAATCACATTTGTATTTATCATTCCTAATTGTTCAGATTCCCTAAATTTAGTGCTTGTGGGGAAGGTCTGCTGCAATCGTCTGTGTGCTCTTGTGTCTGGTGTCCTGCTGCTGTGATTGTAATGCATTGTATCACCTCACTGCTAATGTATTGCCGGTTGCTTTGGGGTCATGTCATGAGCACACTGGTCTAAGAGCCATCTGCTATTGATACTAAATGTGTTTGCCTCCCTGTTTGTTGTCCTTAACACCCAGCACATGTTTCCATAGCTGTGGTTGACTTGCTGCAAGAGCTGACTGATATTGATACTCTCCATGAGAGTGAAGAAGGAGCCGAAGTCCTCATAGACGCTCTTGTAAGTAGGAAACCCCAGATTTTTTCAGTGCCTCAACATCTGTCTCAACCCAGCAATGAACACTGACCCACCCTGCTTTCTGCAGCTCTGGGTGTCTTTGCTGCTAGCATCATGATGGAGATAGCCAGGAGAAGCCTGTTCTGAACCTGAAACCACAATGGCTGTTTTTGGTGAAATGCTGGGGTTTGGGGAGTGGGTGGTTGCACCATTTGCACATTATTGCACCACTTCTTTTTTGGAAGGAACACTGTCATATTGCAAAATTTGTGTGGGCTGGGAGATTTTTTGGTGCAGGGAGGGAGAACAAAGTAATAATATTTGTGACTTGGACAGTGTCCCGTTGAAAACAGGAGCTTTGTTGGCATTTCCCTTCTCTCCTGTGGCAAAGGGTTACCTGAGTTCACTCATGGAGAACTGAAGCTTGTGACAGGGACTCTTACCCAAAGGACAGTGATGCCACTGTGATCTGTCAGTCTCACCTTTTGCACAGGAGACTGGTTGTCTTCTGCCCAGAAACTCTTGTTTCAAGCCCAAAAATCTGGACTTGAACTGGAACATCTGTCAATGATAGTGGGTTTTCTTCTTAACAAGAATTAACAACTTGAAAGTTTCCATGTAGCAGAGCAAATGAGCATGTAAGGGTGGAGGAGGGTCCAGAGGTAAGGATCCTTTTGGCACAGAGTGTGAACCAACCCAGAAAATTACCTGGGTGGGTAGGAGATACATTTATTGATACTAAGTGTTCCCTGCACAATTACCTCTATGAGTACCTCTTGGCCTCTGTGGGGGTGGATTTCCCCTTTTCCTGGTGTTTGTGCTGGATGCCTCCTGCTCCTCAGCTGCAGAAGGGGGATACCAAACTCTCCACAGAGGTGATGCCCAGCCAAACATGAGTTTTACAGGTCTGTCCTGCCTTGGAGCTGGTGAATTGGCTCCCTTTGAGAGTTGCTATGGCTGTGTCTGTGTCTGGTTCTGTAACTATTGTGTTGAATTTGGAAGACAGGGAATTACAGGCTTTCTTTTGTTTGCTTTGTTTAGCTGCTCTGTTTTCTCCTCCAGTCCTTCTTGTCCAGTCACTATAATGTTACTTTCTAAAGGTTAATGACAGTGCCCAGAGCCCTCTTCTTCCAGCTGGCCTCTGGGCTGTTGTTAATTACTTTGCCTTGGCTGGGTGAATGAAATGGGAGAGAGGAACTGCTAGAAAAGATGTTTTCTATAAAATATGTGGAGAGGTAGTAAATCAAGTGAGGTTCTTTTTCTGTTTTCATTGTCACCAGTCCACTGATAATAGCCACGTTTAGAGGTTTCATTGTCCTGCTTGAAAGAAACAAGTCAGGCATATCTTGGGAGAAATGTTTAGATATCTGCTTTTTAGATTACTTTTTTTTAAAAAAAGAAAGTAGGCAAAAGGTTGTAGAGTATCTGAAGATTGGTGCATTGTTTTCTGCAGAAGCCCATATATGTGGTTTTTCCTATATATTTACTGGCCGAAAGCTGCATAAGAGTGTTTGAATTGGTAATGTTATTTGTTTAACTGTTCCATCATAATGTCCCCAATGGAAAGTTTGCTAGAGTCAAGCTGGGTTCTTTCCAATTCCAGTTTTAAAGGTGCATTTTGGGTGTGAGCTCTATGATCTAGGGACTCCCCCCTGCCTCTCTGGTTTTCCTTAACTCACTGAAGTCAACTTGGTGCATTCATCTTGTGAGGATTTAACTGCAGGACTTCAGCTGGTGACAGTTCAACTCTTAGGTTTGGATCTGTGGGTGTGAGCATTGTTCTCTCAGCTTTTTGTATCTGTAAGGTGGAAGGTCCAGCAGCAGTGTAGGCAGGCAGCAGTGACCAGCTGGGATTACTCACAGAGCTCATATTCTATCCACAGTGGTTTGTGAGTCTCGTGTTTCAGAATTTGGAGGGATTTTAAATCAGTGAGGTTGGTTCAGGAAGTAAGACAAAGTTCGTGTTTGCCTCCTGATGCTTTTCTGTTTAATCTGAAACAGAAAAGTTGTTTCACTGATGAGGAAAAACATAGTGACAGGTTTTCAGTCTTGTTTCTTATCTCTTTATCTTTTCCATGACCCTGGGGGTTTAGGTGGAGGGTCAGGTTGTGGCCTTGTTGGTCCAGAATTTAGAGCGCCTGGATGAAAGCGTGAAAGAGGAGGCTGATGGTGTCCACAACACTCTGGGTAAGTGGCTGCTGCACAGTCCCTTGCTTCTTTCTGTGGTTTGTACCAAGGGATGTGAGTTATCCCTTCTTTCCCTCCCCTGCCACCTTTTCACTTGGATTGCCAGCACTGCAGTACAGGATTTGGTGCAGCTTTTATTCAAGCACAGCTTGGAATCACTTGTCCCTGGAGCCAGAGTTTGTCCTTTGTCCCATGGCTGCATGAAAGGGGCCTCTTCCCAAACCAGTTGTGTTGGGAGGTGTGGATCACTGCACTGCACTAGAGGCAGTCACAGAACTGTTTAGGTTGGTAAAGCTGTCTAAGATCACTGAGTCCAGCTGTTAACCCAGCACTGCCAAAGCCACCACTAAACCCTGCCCAAAGTGTCACATCTACACAGCTTTTAAAAACCTCCAGGAAAGTGCTCCACTGTCCATGTATTTACTATAAACATATCTGTGAGCTATGCTTTGTTTTTGTCTTAACAGTATATTTAACTTCCAGGTAGTAAAACATTTGCCATTCATGGAAGGACACAACTGCCTCTCTGCTCCCTGGTGTTTGCACAGTGCAGAACCATTGCAGGGTGGTGCCACTGCTGGCAGTCAGACCACCACCCACTCCTTGCAGTCCTTCAGGATTGTAATCTCCCTGGACTGTAAGAATGAGAGAGACTGGAAACCTGAGGTTTGTAATTTTTGGTGGGGAAAATAATCTGTTTTCTGTGTCTTTCTTCCCAGGAATCGTGGAGAACATGGCAGAGTTCCGACCGGAGATGTGCACGGAGGCTGCACAGCAGGGCCTCATGCAGTGGCTGCTCAAGAGGCTGAAGGTGAGCTGCTTTCTCACTTTCCTTCTACACACCAGTTAGCACAAAAACTAGCTTAAGAAAAGCCAGTCATGCTTGTGTGTGTTGTAAAAGTCCAATTAAGGACAAAAAGTTACAGTTCATGGTTTATGTCCTTAGCAGTTTTAGTTTAGAGACATGCTTTGGTGTTGTCTTTATAAATGTTTTGCAGTAGAAATTGTCTCTCTTATATTTTTATATGATTCATATATGTTGGATTTCCATGTGTGAGGTCTGTAGAACTACAAAAGCTGACCAGTGGGAGGGTACACTAGTATTAACCATTTAATGGCTTTTCCTTTCCATGTTTCTAACACTTCTCTGAGTTTTAAGTGATGTCTGTGTTTAAATCCTGCTGAGGACAGCTTTTGCTCTGAACTCAACTAATTGCCTTTTAAATTAAAAGCTGCTTTTCGTTCACTGCATCCTGTGACAGCGAGTTACACACGTTAACTCTGTCTTGTGTGAAAAGATGCCTAAACATTCACTGGAAAATGGTGTAGAAAAAAAATGGATAGTTCAGCCCTCTCATAGAAATAGTAAAGGAACTATAGTGAAGAAATTCTGGCTGTTCTCTAACCTGTCAGTAACGCATTAGCACTTCCAAGCTTAGAAGTGATTAGAAAGCCTCTGAATTCCAGAAATTCTCCATCAGCTGTGTAAGTGCAGGTATCCCTCTGTGCACTTCACATCCTTGTTAGCAGAAGTAATCTGTAATTTCTCACTGCAGGTAGTAACATAATTATATCCTTTGCTTAAAAAGAAAAAGGGAAGTTAATTTTAGTCTTGGCAGGTAGGTACTGCTGCCTGCCTTGGTATTGCTGTGGCAGCTGAAAGACTGAGAAACTTGGGGAAGCAAAATAATCCCTACTAGGTTCCCTTGCTTGGTGCCACAGAACATGAATACTCAACAGCATTCCAAGCTTGTGAAGGGTGTGTCTTGTGTTCCCTGCTCTGTTATCCCTGGATTTGGGATGTGGTATCAGGCAGGGCTTTTTCTTGCCTGCACAGGGTTGTGGGGAGCTAATGAACCCCTCTCTAGGTGCTTTGACTCTTGGCAGCGCTTGGTCTTGAATCTCTCGCCCTGACAGATGTGTTTGGGATTAACCTAGGATCTTGGCAGCTGGGTAGAGCTGCTGTGAAATGTCTGTGGGATAAGTTTTAAGATCAGGGTTCTGTCTGAGTAGTGATGAGGACATCTGGCACAAAGCACAGAGCATGACTTTCTGTTTCCTGACAACATTTCAGGTCTTACAATTGTATTGTGACTGTCAGAGCTGCCTCAGAAAGCTCAGGTGGAGAGCTCATAGCTCACTTCTGCAAACACAAGCGGAGTTTGATGATGTGTGCAGCCTTGGGAGATGTTTCCCAGGATTTGCAGGGCAGCTGTTGGTCGCCCCGTGGCAGAAGCCGGCAGGGCTGTACAGCACTGAGCACCTTCCCCTCTCCTCCATGGTCTACCTAGAGTTGTCACCTGTAAATACCATCCTCTGCAGAGTGGTTGGGGATCATTTGGAATGAAAAGCTTTATTTAAAGGCAATACTTGGTGGCATTTCGGTCTTCCTGCTTTCCACATTTCTGCGTGTTGCGTGGTGCTTGCACACCATGCTCTGTTCCATGGCAGCAGGGTGGGATGATTGGCCCAGCAGCCCTGCACAGCAGCACTGTCCATTGTGCTGCAGGGAGTTGTGTGTTTGGGGAAAAAACTGGGGGACAAATGCTGTGTTTTAAGCCTAGGACTTCCTCTTTTTCCCTTCTTGAACAGTGGAGTATAAATAGCTGGTAACTGATGATTTTTAAACTTGTTTTATTTTATGAGTTCCTCAATAAATCAGGTTGTGTTATTATCTAATTGGTTAATGTTCAGTCTCTTTCTGTAGATGAAGCGGCTTTGGCAGCATGAAAAACATTGGATCCAGTTCAGAATCCACTCTAGGGATTTTTTTTTTTTGGTTCAAATTCAACATTTTCATTTCATTGTGACTTCTTTAGCATATGTGAGGATGGAGGGAATATCTGAAATGGAAGCTATGTGATTGTGCAAGCAAAACCCATCTCATGTTCTTCTGTGACACTCTGATCCTCACAAGAAACTTTGGCAGTTATTATATAATGTTATTGTGATGTATGTACTGAAATTCTGGTTTTGCTGACAGGCACAGACTTCCAGAGCAGAGATAAGTGCCGTGCACCCACGTAACATTGTGGAAAATATATCACAGGAAAGGGATTCTGTGTGGCAGACAACTGGAGACTGTTCTTAGGGGTTTTGATCCAACTCGGCCAAACCTACTGATGTAGGGCCATGTGAAGAATCACAGCGAACCTTCTACATGTGTGCATGAGCCCACACGCACCTCCCATCACCTCTATCAAAATTGTACTGTTCTGTCACTGATGAAAACTGCAGAATTACTGCAGTTGGGTTTTATTTTAAGTGCTGCTCATACATTTGGTGATGTGATTAATGTGTTCTTCAAATCAGTGAGATGCTGAGGGCCGTGCCCTGATGGGTCTCTTATTCCTTCCCCCACAGGCTAAGATGCCTTTTGATGCCAACAAGCTGTACTGCAGCGAGGTGCTGGCAATTCTGCTCCAGAATAATGATGGTGAGCCATGCCTGCCATATCTCTGTCAGTGAGGGCAAAATCCATGCTTCTGTGAGATCACAACAGCCCTTTTCTGCCTCCAGCTCCCCTTTGTTGGCTTAACTATCCCCCATGTGCTCCCTTGCCTCCACCCTCTCTTTTTCTGCAGCTTTTGTGCTCTGTCAAGCTGTATTGATTTTGTTTGCTGATGTATCAGTGTTAGATAGCTGTAAAATCTGACAGTTAGCTTCATTTTTCTCTCTCTTTTCCCCCTTCCCCCCACCTCCGTCTAGACAACAGAGAATTGCTTGGGGAGCTGGATGGGATCGATGTGCTGCTTCAGCAGTTATCTGTGAGTAATTCCCACGTGCCTTCTCTTCCATCGGGAGACTGCTGGGCTGGGTGGGAGGAGTGGAAAATATCCAGGATGCAGGTGCTGTCCCAGCAGTGCTTCATGTTTGGTGAGGCATAGTCCCCAAACACCTTCCATGTGGTGTGTCACCCATGACCAATGAGATGAATCTGGTTTGTAAAGATGTTAATGCTGAGGTACACGGAAATTAAATTATTACATTATAATTTCATGGCAAGTTGGAGGTAGGAAGGGTTGGAATTGGTCCATCTTCAGCACACTCCTCTCCAAGCCCAGGACTGCCCATGTTTGAGCTGGCTGAAGGCAGTGTGTTCATAGCTAACCTGTATTTCTACAGGCAGCACTGCCTGCAGCACCCTCAGGTATGAATTGTGTAGGAATCTCTGGTAATCATCTTATCCACATACTTGGGTGTGAATTTGCCCTTCCCCTTGCAGGCCCTGTGTATCATCCCTTAAATTTTGCACCAGGCTGCTGCACATTTGTGGATGCACAGTCAGGGCAGCAAAGGGCAGCAGCCACAGAGGATGCAGCAGTGACCTGGCTGATCACTGGCTGACACCTGTCAGGTGCTGGAGCCTTTTTGCTTTTTATTTACAGCCCAGCATTTGGGGGTAATTTTGCTTTCTTTGTCGTTCAGGTGTTTAAACGGCACAATCCAAGTACAGCAGAGGAACAGGAAATGATGGAGAACCTGTTTGACTCCCTTTGCTCCTGCCTAATGCTCAGCTCCAACCGTGATCGCTTCCTGAAGGGTGAGGGTCTGCAGCTGATGAACCTGATGCTCAGGTACCTCATTAGCATTGCGATTTCCTTTCTGCTTTTGATGTGCCAAACATATTCTGGCTAGATATTTGTGGTTTTATTTTAAAACTTCTGTGTTAGGATATTTGTCTGTCTTCTCTTTTTTTATTCCAGCAGGTAGGTAAGTTGGACTTTCTCAGACATAGTGTCTCCGCTTTTTATCTTCGACTTTATTTCCTAAGAACTGAGGTTGCCACAATGGCTGCTGGAAATGGCAGATCTTTTGTCTGGGTGTCTGCCACAGAGAATGCTGAAGGTCAGGTAAATCCTCTAAGGATTTAAATGACCTTTATGAGGTCAGAAGAGGACCTTTGGATATCTCTAGGGAAAATATTTTTCCTTTTGTTCCACTGTTCCGGCTCCACTGTGTTGTGTAGCATTTGAGCTGCTGAATTTTTGTGGATGCTGATACAAAAATTACTTTAGTGAATGGGGCATAAGTTTGCATTTCTTGTGCTGTGCTTTGTCACACCCTGAACCTCTGGGGTTTCTCTGCTCTCTCTTCACTTTTCCTTGCTGGCCTGGCACCGAGTTGTGTCTCCTGGGCTGTCTGGCTCCCCAGAGCTGCAGGAGGGCACAGCGGGCTCTGTCTGGCTGTCCCCAGAGTGCCAGGCTGTGTGCTGGCGGGTTAGCAAACACCAGCCAGGAATGCTGAGCTCCTGCAGCTCAGGGCTGGGGAATGTGTGGCAGCAGGGAACTGAATAAATAACCCGACTTGGATTATTCAAATAGGAACACTGGGTTTTCTTGAGGCTAATTAAGGAAAAGCTCCAAAACTAAGAACGGGAGGGAGTCTTCCCTCTGCCTGCAGTCCTAAGCTGCTAAACCAGCCTTGCAGAACTAATTAGTTGGAGTTCTTGTGCCATGTGGGTGGGATTCAGTGTTTGGATTTTTAAGAGCTTTTTACCCATTTTTTGACTCTACTGTTTACCCCTCTCTGCACCAGGATCCCAGCTGGAAAATTATGATGAGGAAAATTTCTCCTTGGCTACATTTTGCCCCCCACAGTAGTTGTAAAGGGGTTGGGAGGGACAGAGTGTGATGGATCTGTCAGCAGCAACTCTGTCTGATGGACCCAGTTTCCAAGGCCTTAATCTGTGGATTCTACAGTTTGAGTGGGATTGGTAAAGTGACAGTGGAAAAAAACTAGCAATTCACAGAATTTGTTCTAGAAGCTTCTGTCACTACTGTCCACAGGCACGTACTATACTGACAGCTGATTATTTTATATTATTTTAAACTCTTCTAATCTAGTTCTAGTGCTTAGAAGCTCTCACAGGTGCTCAGTTTTTCTTGGACAGAGCAACTTAGGTGACCACAATCTGTTGTTGTAAATAGGGAGTGCATGTGGATAGTTGTGATCTGGAGCTGTACATCTGTATCTTCTTGATACCTTCATGATAAACAGCAGAGAGCAGACATGCCATTCAGTTGTGATTGACCACCTTGCCCACAAACAAGGCAGAGTATTTTTGTGTCCTGTATCCTCTGAACGCTGGGGGCAGAGATCTGTTATTTTTTGGTTTTGCTTTGGAGGTGGTTAATCACTGTACCACAGCCTGTGCGGATGAAAGGACAAATAGGCAAAGTTGAAAGTGTATTGACATGATGTGAGATAGATAAGCTGTGTGAGAATAAAGATATCAGGCTTGAATCTCCATTACTGTCGTAGGGGACACAGCATTCTGTGTCTGGTGCTGCCCAGTCCATCCAGTCAAGATGTTCCATTATTGATGGTTGTGCACACAGACCTACAGAGAGCTGCAGCAGCTTTCGATGAGTATTTAATGGGCTCATGATATTCCTACAGATAGTCATGAGAACAGGATGCTTTCTGTTGTGCTGAGCCTTAAAATGTGTGGTGATGTTGTGTCATGTGAACTTCTGGTTTATGGGGGGTCAGTGGTAATGCTTGAAAATGAGCCCAGTGTGGCTGATGTGCCTTATGTGCATGTCCATGGCCAGATGGGTCCTGGACTCGTGCTGTGATCTGGGACTTGATTCAGGGTTGGCCTTGAAAGAATTGGGGCTTCACCAAGCAGGTACATGGGAGGTGAGCAGAGGGTCTGGGAGAAGAGCAGGGATGAAGCTGAGGTGAAGGAGGAAGTTTGGAAGTAGAATAAGAGCAGGGCTATATATAATTATTTAACTTACATCTCTGCACCAAGGGAAACTTGTTTATTTTATGTCGCAGCTTTATCAAAAACAAGATGGTTTATCAAGGTAGTAGCCACCAGCAGAAAATTTAGAAATATCCCTTAGAATTAAACTAAATTTTTTTAGATCAGGAAGTACTTCTTAGTGTTCAGAGTTCTTAGTCTTGCCCTAGTAACCTAACTGCAGTTGAGTCAAAAGAGAGGAAAACAGGCCTGTCCTGTCAGCTCCCTGATGACTGACAGGCAGCTTACTGCTTTGGCTGTACAGCTGTGTGGGGTTGGAGGAGATGCAGCTGTGCTGCTCCCAGGGAGATTCTCTATTGCTTGGGAAAATGATGTGTGGCTTTCCCAGCTATGAACTGAGGAGCTTGTGTATGCACAGAGACAAATACAGCCCAGGGAGCTCATGGGGAGCTGTATCACTTGAGACACAAAATGTTCTGTCCTGCAGCTGTGCTGGGACTTTTCTTGACCCTCAATAAAAGCTTTTGTCTCCTGTACAGCCAAACAGGGTGAACAGCTCCTCATGGGTCCCTAAAGCTTTTCTGTAGCTATTTCAGGGTATATTTTTTTATGATTATTAAAATATTTCTATGTTTTCTTGTCCTGCTGTTCCTAATGACCCCTGGAAACATATAAGCTGTCTCTTTACTAAATCTTCTGGTTAATTAAACGGAACCATTTTATGCACACTTTCCCAGGAAATCTAGTGTTCTGCTTGTACTAGTATTTTGGAAAGTTAAAGGCTGTGTTCTGGTGATGTGGAAAGTACAAATAACGTTAGCACCTCTATTTTTTTAAATAATAGGTGTATCAAAAGAGTTGCCTCAGATGTAAAGGTGTTAAAAGGAGGAAAACAGTGGCCAGTGAATAAAGTTGTAATTCAGAGTTTCAATGAAACTGAGGCCCCTCCACATTTGGTGATTCTCACGTTTGCTTGTCTGTGAATTAGTGTTCAGCTAAAAGTTCTCTCAATGAGCACAGATGAGACTAAGATAAACTGCTTGCCCTCCGGCAGAATAAATATTTCAAATAAAATCAACTCCAGACAGTCCAGGCAAGCAGCTATTGATCTCTAAAAGCCTGAACTTAAACCCAATGAATATTCCAGAGCTCAGCCCTGCACAGCCTTCCTAAATGCTGATCAATATGCAATTACTTCCCCTGCAAACATTTCTGGTGTCATCTGGCCTAAGGAGTACTTTATTTTTAGCTCTCTGTAGTGGAGATGTGGGGGTACCAGATCACCCTCCTGCACAGCCCTTGGCTGGTGGGGAGAACTCAGAGTGCAGCTCCCCTGCTGCCTTCCCACCACGGGGTCAGAAGTGCCTGTGGCTGCACGGGGCAGGGTCACTTTCTTTCAGGCTGGGGTTTTCATTTTTGGATATTTTAATTTGCCTAGAACAGGCCAGAGTCTGTCTGCTTCCTTCCACTTTATGATTCGTGGTGATTGGATTTCATTATAACTGACCCAGCTGTGCTCACTAAACTTACTCCTTTATTAAATTAAACTACTATTAGAGCGAAATCCTGATCTTTCTGGCATTTGCCTTTTGTATCCAGCACAGCCTCTCCTTCTGTTTTGTGCCAGTGTTTGTAAAGGAGTAAAAAAATATCTTCTTCAATAGCCAAGAAATAAGAAAAAAAACCCATGACAATAAAATACATGAAATGAAATAAAAATAGAAAATAAAAAGAAATAAAAGACGTTAAAAAAGAAATAACCAAGACAATATTCTCAGCCACAGTTTTGAAAAGAGTTACTGTTGATGCAATATTTTGGCTTCTAGAAGAGAAATCTAGCTTAGAGCTTGTGCTCAGACTCTTCATCTTGTCCTTGTCGCGTTCCTTTCCCTTGTCTCTTTAAAGTAGAGTGCTCCAAAGCTCCTCATGTCCCTGTACAATTTAATTTATCTCTTTTCACAGAGAGAAGAAGATCTCCCGCAGCAGTGCCCTGAAGGTGCTGGACCATGCCATGATTGGACCTGAGGGCACAGACAACTGTCACAAGTTTGTGGACATCCTTGGGCTGAGAACCATCTTCCCTCTCTTCATGAAATCACCCAAAAAGATAAAGAAAGTTGGAACAACTGAAAAAGAACACGAAGGTAGGTGTGCTTCCAGATCTTTCTTATTGCCATGGAGGAGGTGAATGGACAGCCAATGTCTGAAAAGTAGCTGCAGGGAGAAGTGAAGGGACAGCACCTATCTTTGCAGCTTTCAGGTCTGGGTGTCCAGCCTGCTGCTCCCTGATACAGCTGGCTGTTGAGGGCACACTTGTCCTACTTGTTTTGGTATCAGCAGCTCCTGGCGATTCCATTTTGTGTGCTGTTAATAAGTTATTTTACTCCTGTAGAGTCTGTTGTTTGAAGCTCTTACTCTGATGCAAAACTCTTTTGAAAAGAGTAATGAGGCAACTACAAATGTCACCTCAAAAGCAGTGTTTTCATGGCTCTGAGCACTGAAGTGTGACTGGATGAACATCAGGCATTGCAGAAACAAACTGCATTGCTTTTGAAGTTTTTTTTTTTTCCCCTTTATATATTTTTTAACTCTCTGCTCTGGAAAACGGCTTTAACAGAGATCTGCTGTGGAATAAAACTGATTACTGTGGGACTTTTTGCTGAGCTGAGTGATCAGTCCATCCTGCTCTTGGCAGCCTACCTTTCCCCTTTTGTTGATCATGGACTATGTCTTGGAAGAAACTTTAAATACTGCCAGTGATGCTTAAGTTCATTGCTCAGCTCAGTTCTACAGAGGGTGAATATTGTCTAAAGCTGAAGAGGTGTGAGTGGGTCTCACATATGCCTAGGATCCATCCTGAACTCCTGCAGCAAGCCAAGGGAAAATGGAAGGAAATAGCAAAAGCGTGGGAGCTCTAAACCCCAATGCTTTGGGACTATTCTGGCAGCTCAGGTGGAACTCAGGTGTTTTCCCAAGGCCAGGAGGGAGGTGCTGTCCCTGCAGAGCTCTCTGGGTGCTGGCTGAGATTTGGCTGGGACTGAGCAGCTCCTTTGTCTGGCTGAGCTGGGGACAGCAGCTGCTTGTCCTCCCTCCTGAGGACAAGGAGTGGGCACTGGCATGGGATGAGCATATGTGTGGCACTTTGCCCCACATGTGGAGAGTGGGGGCTCACCTGCCACCCAACCCCAGAGCAATTCACACACCTGCTGACAGTTCTGGTCACTTCATTTGCATTGTGTTGCTTGTCTTGTGTAGATGATGGTGAGGGGGAAGTGCTGTTGGGTGGTCTGGGGTTAATTCAGTGGACTTGCAGAAATAGGTTTGGTTTCTCTAGGTTATGTAATAAAATTGCAGGTTTATATAATAAAATATGCAATTTATGCTTCAAGGGATTTTGGGGATGTTTTGAAATTTTCATTTGCAGTGTGAAAATGAGGTTTGTTTAATTCTTCTTACTGAGAGAAAGCTTCAGCTGGAATAGGAGATTCTGGGTAGAGATCTGAGTCTGTGGCTCTTGCCATTGACTTAATTTTTCAGTTTTGGAAAGTGAGCTAATCTCTGTCTCATCTGCTGCTTCTGGAGACTGCGGTTGATACCTGTGTGCAGTCCTGGCTGCTGTGAGGATTAGTCTGGAAAGCCCTGACAGGGTCAGTTCCTGACTATTTCTGTGATAGTATGAAAAGCCAATCTGGCCTCAGGAAAACTAAGTGATCCATGCAAACAGGATTTGTATCACACCTCCACCTCATTATCATGCTGAAGAAATGGAGAACATTAAGATGAGTCCAGAAATCAGTTCTATTAAAATAAACTCTCCCTAAAAGGCTATGGTAGTAAGTCCAATTTTCTTTGTTTTGCATCACTGGGCAGGTGAGTTAGTGAATTTCTAAGGACAGGAGGTAATAGAGATGTTCACAGGGTTCCCTGGAGCCTGTCACGCCGTTGTCCTGACACGGTGTAAGCAGCACAGTGTGTGCTTTTACTCTGCTCAGTATTGCCCCAGCCATGCAGTAGTTGCTCCTTGGGGGGACCATGGCATAGGCTTCTGGGTGCCTCTGGCTTTAAGGGAAATGGTGCAGGTGTGGCATGATGCAGCTCGTTCCCTCTGTGCTGTTCTGGTCCTAGGACCGTGCTGCTTTTTGCTTATCTCTTTGTTTATTGATCAAACAGAACGCTCGTGTTCAGTCTGCGTCTTTTCTCATAAAAACTTTATCCTGTGTTCAATCTGTTTAAAAAAAAAATATTTAGGACAGTCTTGTATTAGGAGGGCTTTCATGTGTATGCCAAATGGAGGAAGAGATTCCTTTAAAGGATTCTTTGGAATGGCATTGCAGCAGTGGCATCAGTATTTATTTAAAGCAGCTCTGAGGAGCTGGGCTGTGCTTGCCCTCTCTGCGTTACTGCTGGGATGGTGTCAGGCTGGGCAGCCCTGGCTGTTTTGTAAAACACAAAATGCTCAGTGGGCTCTGAAACCAGAGGCCTAATTACAGCTGCCTAAAAGCCAGCCTTGCTAAAATGCTCCAGGACTGCATGAGGTAGCAAACAGCTCTGGTTTGTCCTGCCTGTCCCTTTGTGTGCAGCAGCAGCTGAAGTGCCACCGGGCTGGGGGTCCTGGAACCCACTGTGGCTCCAGGTACTTCACCTCTCACAGGACACCCAGTGCTCAATCTCTAGAGCACCAAATATTCTGTATGTATCTGATGGTTGTAGGAAAATATCCCCTTGTCTTTATTTTATAGCAGTGTTGCTATTTACATAAGAGATATTCTATAAAACCATGTTTGTTTTATTGTCTCTAAGGCAGTGTTCTGAATGTGACAAAATAATAAATACCCCAGTGAAAAAAAAATCTCAATGTGACTTGCTGAGCTTTTATTTATTGCAAAAATTTATAATCTAAATTAAATTTGATAAAAGTAACTTCTCTGTAATGCATTTCTTCCTTTCTAAATGCTAGCATAAAGGTGTCAGTGCTGGTTAGCTACATTTTAAACACTGTCAGTGTTTTAAAATTATTTTACTCACGGGAGCCTGTGAACAATTTAAATCCAAACTGCATGTATTTATGCGTTATGTACACTATGTAATTAGGAAAAAAGAAGGGGAAAATTTCTTAACCATCTTTATGGATGATCTGAGCCTGAAGATTGGGCCTGTGGTGTCTAACTGAGTGCACATTATCTACACTTGAATTTTGCCTGTGTTTGTACAGATCATTATATTAGGATATTAGATTTGGGAGAAAAAACTCAGAAACAATTTCCCTTTTTCTAAAGGCAGTGAAGCAACTCAAACCAGAAATATTTTGCAGTTGAAGACAGAAATGGCTTAGAGTTTTCCTGAGCCTGTGGGGTTGCAATATTCATGTGAGTGCCCAGCTGGGTTGGACAGGCACAGAGAGAGCCAGCCTGGCTGTGTAGGAGGTGCCATGTCGTGGTTGTGTGTTGTGAGCTGGTTGAACAACAGTGTCCCTGTAGTGCCTGTGATTGCAGGGAATGGACAGAAATCTGCCTCTGGGTGGTTCTTGGCATAAACAGAGGCTAAGATTTTAAATAATATTTCTGTGTTGTGACTTTTGAAATGTGGGGGTTGCTGTATGAGCATCTGCATTCCCAAAAGCTTCCTGTTGCAGAGCTGAGGGTCAGGGTGTCCCCCTGTCCATGAGGGTGCAGCAGCTCTCAGCACACTCGAGTCACAGCACAGTTGGATGTTGGCTTGAAATTCTTGAACAGTCTCACTGAACTAAAAATGGAGAAAACACAAATTCCTCCTGAATTAGAGAGTCTAGTGAAGCAATCATAGCTGGCTCGACAGGCTGTATATCCTCCTGCTCCTTCTCAGGATGGTTATTTGCAGTCGAGTTTTGCTCACTTGGAGAGTGTAATGAACTATAAAAGGATGTTTGTCCAATTCATCTTCATTTAAAAGCCTTCTCTTGTCTTAGATGTCAGTTTTACTTAGGAATGCTTAATTTGATAACCTGAGAATTAGTTCAGCCAGTTTCCAAAGGAGAATTCCTATCACTGGGGTGTTTTGCTTGTTTGCCCTCTATCAATAACAAAGCCTCTTTTGGAGATCCTCAGCTACACCCTCCCTTTAAAAACAACAACAAAACCCATTTCTTAGTAAATATACTCTTACTCCTTTGTGACATGCACTGAACGCAGCAGAGCCCTTGGAATTAATGTCTGCTGCAGAGCCAGGTTCCCTGGGCATGGGGCAGCATGAAAGTGAGAAGGCAGCAGCAGAAGCATGGCCAGCAGAAAGTGTTTTTCTTTTGGTGGTCTTGAGGAGTGAGCACCCAGGGAAGGCATCATTCTGTTTAAGCAGAACTTTATTATGCCAATTTGTTATTTCACCATCACCCTCCGACAGGAACCTGTGATTTGAGTGAGCCATGATGCTGAGAACAGAGTTAAATTTATCTCAATTAAAGTGAGCGTGCTCTCTTGCAAGAACATCAGAAAAATAAACTTTCTCAGTCAATAGAAAAAAATTTTGTTTTTCATTCATCTTGATGGCTGGATCTGACTCACTAGGGCTGTTTCATGTGGAGCTCTTCCAACCCTCCCAGGCCCCCCTTCACCCATCCATAAAATTGGTGTTTCTTGCTTGCTCTCACTATTTTAAGGTATGATTTTTCTTGACAAAATGCAGTGATACTTGAGTGGGTTACTCTTCTGAAATGTAGATTATTAATGCACGTGAAAACAAATCAGGTTATCAGATGCAACACCACTGGAATAGCATGTCCCAATGCCTCCTGTAATACTGGGATGGGCCACTGGCTTCTTCCAGGTTTCCCAGCAGCCCTGAAGCCACAGAGTTGTTTGCCTAGGAGGGGTAGAAGTATCTCAAAGAGCTGGCTTGCTTTTTTCTAATATTTTCCTGCTTCTAGTTAGAAACCAATTTATCTTAAGCATTCTTTACAAGACAGAAGGCTCTTAAATGTGTTCTGCTGGATTCACCAGATCATCTTGCTTGGCCTCTAACTGGCTGCTGTCCCTGGCATCCAGAACTGCCTGTTATCCCCTTCCTGCAGGATGATGCTTACCTCCTCTTCCTCGCTGTTGAGCTTCCTCCCCTGCCAGGCAGATGTCCATTATAATGAGATGTAAAAAGAAAAAAACAAAAAGCAAGGGGTGGGGATAATAAAGCCAGAGGAGTGTAGTGTTACAGCTTGATTTGACAGGACCTCCTGCTGTTGCAGCTGCCAGTGCCAGCCATGGAATAGATTAATCTGTATTCCAACACGCCGAGCTGAAGTCAAGATCGATCTAATTAGGGTGTTTTAAACACTGCTTGCATGCTGAAGTCTCTGTGCCTGTCTGGAGAGGGAAAGGCTTCCATGAGCTTGAGGTGATGCTGGGCCAAGCAGCGTCCTGGTGCTGCTGCAGGAAGCACATGGAATATGACCTCCTAGAGCCAGGGATGTGTCTGGGATGGTGCCCTGCAGGATTGAGATTGTGGGGAGCAGCAGGGCTTGCAGGTGAGCTGGCCAGAGGGCAGCAGCAGTGCTCCTGGCTGATGAGAGAGAAGCTTCTCATCTTCCCATATCCAGGAATTTCGGTGATTTTGAGATATTTGAAAAAAGTTGTTTTTCCAGCCGGTACCTATTCTTTGTGTGAAGGCACCTTTGTGGTGCTCCTGCAGCTTGGTTTGGTGTTTGCTTCTCAAAGGAATCACATTTAGTCATTCCTTGAAATAGAGCTCATCTGCAACCTCTGCCTCTGGCCTTGTCTGTGCCCTTCCGGGAAGTGATGCATTTTGTGCAGGTGTTGTGGACTTTGGCTAAGTATTACATTCCTATGGAGAAGCTCCCAGAATATTCTGTAGAAGGGAGGCTGCCTGTGGCTTCACTCTGGGGCAGTGCACAGCGCATGGCCTCT
The DNA here is from genome assembly GCA_009812075.1 of Sialia sialis. Taxonomy (NCBI): domain Eukaryota; kingdom Metazoa; phylum Chordata; class Aves; order Passeriformes; family Turdidae; genus Sialia; species Sialia sialis. Next base: position 451,155 of record VRYO01000116.1, on the reverse strand, counting down.
GTCTGCACTGAGATCAAAGCCAGGCAGCTGCAGGTTCTGCCTTCTGGGGACTCAGAACAGCATCAGCTACTCAGCAGTTCCCAAAGGAGATCCAGCCTTGAGTAAATATTGTGGTTACGACTTTTAAAATGTTGCACATGTGTGATGGAGATTAGGTCAGTCCATGGTAAAATGGTGAGACCCCATGTGTGGGAACCTGCACCCCAAGGTTAGTGTTTCTCCCTTCCTATGGCTGTGCAAACACTTTAATCCACTGAATCATGGACTCAGCCTCTCATTCCATCAAGCTTTGCCCTCATTTTGGCCAATGTCCTTGCCCATGGACATTGGTATTTACTGGGCCCGGACTTGCATTATCAGGCATAACCTTGATTTTGGGGTGTGGCATAAAACACTCTAGTGTGTTATTTTTCAGGAAGCTGATAAAAAGCAGTTTAGATGGTTCAGAAATATTTCTGCAAAGTATTTCTTTGATCATTTTGACCAGGCAACTGAGTATTTCCTGGATTTTCTGCAGTGATATGTTGAAAGAATAACCTTGTTCTCAAAACCTCTGTGTCAGCTCCTTTAGACTTGTCAGTAGTTTTAAAGATTTTATTGATAAAATAGATAAATATCTGCATACAACCACCAAAGCAAAAATGATGGCTAAAATACATTTCCTAGTAAAGGAATATTGGAAAAAAGCAATGAAGACAGATCATTGGTGAGAATACTGTTACTAAAATGCTGTATCAGCACTTCCAAAAAAAGAAGGTTGGGGAAAAAAATAGTGTGACATACAGAATGTTGACTTCTTCCTTAACCAGCAGAGCATATGTTGGCATATATGGGGGAAAAAAAAAATATTCATTTTGTTGAATCTCTTTCTCCTTAAGAAAATGAGATCTTGCAAGAACTCGAAGGATTTTACAACACTTTTAATGTCAGCGCTTAATTTGGTGTAGCTTTTTGTGGAGTAGCAGTGTGTGTGCCGCGGGAGCGCGCGGTGCCACCCCCGGAGCCATCCTTCACCCCGCTCGGCTGTCGGGATGACGGAGCAGCCACACGGTGCGGCCACCCGATAAACCTGTTATCTGCCTGCTCCTCCTGCCGGCAGCGCTCCCAATCTCCTTGGAACATGAAAAATTGACACCACCTCAGGCAGAAATCTGTTTCCAAAAGGAAGCTCCATTTATAAGCAGCTAATGAAATGGGGGGTGTGCGTGTGTGCCTGTGCAGCCTCTCCTCGTGCTGCCCTTGTGCAGGGTGGAGATAATCCGTGCAGCAGGGAGCACAGGCACCCCTGGCCAGGCGGCCTGTGTGACTTCACCTCCCAGGCCACAGGCACTTAGGAGCAGGAGCTCCCAGCAAACGTGGTGGTGTCGCTCATTCTTTTGCTGGAGTGATCAATCAGGGCTGCTGGTGGCTCTGAGCTGGGCAGTGCTGGGGAAATGCATGGTGTGACAGCAGTGAGATGGTGATCCCTCTACTCTGCATGCTATGTTTCCCCCTCTGAAAACATCAAATCTTGAGGCCCCATTGCTCCCCACCACCATGGGTGAGGAAGTGTATATGATCGTTAATTTTCACCAGTCTTAATCAGCAAGATTACAGTGAGGACGTCTTGGAGAAGCTAGAGTGGCTAAACCACCAGGTGTATGTTTAATGGAGTCATGGAAATAGTACTGACTGGTTTGGGAAGGGAAAGAGATTCAAGCCCTTCTCCTTTGCTTTGCACTGCTGTGCTTGGGCTCGAGGTGAGTGGCTCAGTCATCTCTCGGAGTGGTGGGACATTGACACAGGTGTCTCCTGTGTGCTTGCAGCCTTGACTTTTTGTCTCCTTGGTTTGTGCTGAAAAATATGACCCCCAAGTGCAATTCAGAAGACTGTAAAACATGTTTATTTGGTCATTTCTGGTTTATTGTGACCCATTTAGATTCACCAAAGAGATTTTCTGTAAATGAAAGTGGTTGGTTTGAGAATTTTTCCACTAGCTCATGCCACTTCAGTGTCTGCAGCAGTGCACTTGTTCCCTTTCTCCAGCCCTCTTGTATCAGTAGCTGTCCAGTTCTGGCTTTGGCCAGGGCTCCTTCAGGCCCAAAAGAGGAGAAAACAAGAGTGGAACTTGTTCTCTATGTAAGGTGCTTTAGGTCCCCGAGGCAGAGGAGGAGGAGACCTCAATGGCTGGGCTGGAGTGAGGAGTTATCTGTGCTCCCTGCAAATGTGGCTTGTGGCTCTCATTGCTGCTCTGTCTCCTCTCACCATGATGGGAAGGAGCCATGGTTCTGCTTTATCAACAGCTACACATGTGAGTGTTAATGGTAAATTTAATGGCATGTTACAGAGGGAAATAAGCTCCTCTTCCTGATGTCAGCATGCAATTTTCATTTTGTATTTCTAGAACATGTCTGTTCCATCCTGGCCTCCCTTCTGCGAAACCTGAGAGGGCAGCAGAGGACACGGTTACTGAATAAATTCACAGAGAATGACAGTGAGAAGGTGAGTGCTGAATGTGTGTCTCAGTCTCTGGGCTGCCAGGCTGGGAGGATTCTTGCTCAGGGTGCCTGGTGCACTTGCTGAGTTACAAAAAGCCATCCTTGTACCTGTCTGCAGAGACTTCTGCTGTTACAGACCTTTGTTCTCTCATTCACATTGTACTGCAAAACTGGACATTTAGTGCGTGGCCTCCACATCCCCTGTGCTCTTGTTTCCTGTAAGCAGTTCTGTCCTGGGTCGTGCCTCTGCTGAAACCTGGCCATAGAAGACAATCTGTGGTTTTACATCTTGCTGGCTCTGAGATCAGGATAGTGTGGAAAGGCACCAGTGTGTCTGGTTGAAGCTCTTTTGCAGAAAGTCTAGGAGTTGCTGTGGTACATATTTAACATTCCGCACTCTTCTCCTAGACTGTTTCACTTTAGTGGTGTTTGCTCTGGGAAATTCTTCCCAAAATATTTACACGCTAGTGGATAGATCAAAGCTTTGCAGAAAAGAAATAGCTTTTGCAATCCCAAGGGATTTGTAAATTCTGCCACTGGGAAAATACTGGTTCCTTAGTATTCCTCATTAGTGTGTTTTAAAGGTGTTTTTCATAACCTGTTCTACCAATTGTAGATAATTACTAGATAGGATTTCAGTTGCCCTAACACTGTTCAGAGGAGAGTGGGAGAGCTGGAACATCCAGCACAGACAGAAAAGTCCACTGGAGAAACCAGGAGCCTGGAGGACCACAGCACAGAGAGTGAGCTGGGGACACGTGTCTGTTTGCTGCCGTTTATGTGGCACTGATGGGACCGTGTTCCCCTCCAGGATGACATCCAAACGCCTGCAGCCCCAGCGTGCTCATCCACCCAGCACTTGTACCCTCCTGTAACACGTTCCTTCCCAGGAGGGACAGAGCTGCCTGTTGCTTTGTGAAGGCCGAAGCTGAGAGGAAAATAAAATTGCATGAAGGATTAAAGTTGAATGCATTATTCTTTTTTCTTGCTTACATCTCTCTCTTCTGCCCTTGCAGGTTGATAGGCTGATGGAACTGTATTTTAAATACCTGGATGCAATGCAGGCAGCTGATAAGAAGATTGATGGGGAGAAACATGTATGTATTGCTTAAGTTTTGCCAGGTCGTGTCTGTAATACCTCTGCCCAGTCATGTCATCTGCACAGTCACTGTTCTCAGGTGTGCCCTCATACCTGTGCTGTTGCCTCTTAATTCCTGTTGCCTTGCTTTCCAAGTCCCAGGTAACCTCAGATAAAGTGTGCCAAGAATTTCTCTACAAGTGCTTCTGGCTGTCTCTTAGAGTGAATTTTACTAGCAGTACCTTAGTCTGTGCTTCAGTTTGCCTTTGCTTTTACCTGGCTGCAAGCCTGCTTGGTTTGGCAGATGGAGAGCAAGTGAAATGCAGAGAGACAATTACATGATAATGTGTGAGGCCTCCTACCCTGGTCTGCAGAGTTGTGATCAGCAGCGAGAAAGTGTGTGTGTTGATGAGTTGGCTGAGGTGCAGCCGAGGGCTGTGTGCTCTCTACACACCAGCAGTGAACGTTTGAGTGACACGAGCCTTGGTACCGCACAGCACTTTCTTGGAACTGAAGCTGGAACAGACCTTTTGAAAGGGAACGAGCGGCTGGAGTCAGGAAGCAGCTTGCAGAGCTGTTAGCGAGCTTGGCCAGCTTCCGACAAGATTATCTGTATCAGTGCTGGGGAGGGAGTGAGATTGATTAGCACCGATGGAGAGCAATGGCTGCAGCTGCCGGCCTGCATGCCGCGCGCTCCGCGTGCCACGGGCAGCAGCCCCCCGCCAGGCCCCAGCAAACAGCTGCCTGCCCGCTGCCAAGGCTGCTTCTCTGGGCACTGCCAAACATTCCGAGGGCATCAGAGCACTGCTGCTGCTCAAAGAGGCACAGGAGTGAGTGATGAATGGAGATGCTTTTGCTGCCAGCACTCATGCTCCATATGGATAGCGGCAGCGTCACCACTGAGCAGTGGCCTGGAGGAAAACAGCGTTTACCCTTTCCTGCTTTCCTTCCGTGCTCTGTCCTTCCTCCTCAGAACAGGGCAAGAAATTATTTATTCTTTACGTTTTGGTGTTGGTGAGGGGGTTTTAGAACTCAAAAACCAGAATGGATTTTTTCAGCTGAAGCCTTGTAGTGTGTTGAAGTTGCCTCTACGGAGCCCTAAAATATTACATGTAGAGTGAGGGTATGTGCCCTTTACCTAGGAACACCCTGGAGCCGGCTGCAAACATTAACATCTGTAGCAAACAGCCAGCACATAGCAGGAGTGGAGGGAATTTGAGTGTGAAGAAGCTTTTGTAGCTTTTCAATTAATAATATTAACCCATTCATGTCTACTAAATACACAAAAGAAGTAAAATCAAGGAACATCAGATAAATGGATACAATTCTTTACCTCCTGTTAGAACTAGTAATAGGATTTGGCAGAAGCTTCTCATGGGTGCAACACATTGGCCACAACATCTATAAAATACGATGTTGATGTTCATTCCTAGCTTGGAACATTTTTGGAGAATTACCATTTGCTTTATTTTGTAGCATCGTTAGATGGACAGTGGGACATGGACTCTTGAGATGTGAGGTGGCTCAAGCATTTTCCCCACACAGAAATAGGCAAAAGCCATCATTCTGTCTGTCACACCACAGCACTGTCTGGCTGTGACAGGATTTATGGGGCACTTTAATGTTCCTTGTTGTGGCACATGAATCACTGAGGTGGATTGTATGAACACTTTAGAAACTGTGCTCTGTCACTGGGGGGCTTTTGATCTTCCCCTTGCAGTAGAGGATGTAGTACCCCCAAAATCTGGTATACAGATCCTCACCTTTCTCCCTGCCCCATGGAAAAATGATGCTTGGTGAGATTTTACAGGTTCAGCCTACACTGACAAGAGTGAGATCCGAGTGTGATGGACAGTGTATCCTGGTGTAAGACTTGCATTACAAGGAGTGAAAAGCTGCTTACACAAGGAATGACTGAGTGCTTTATCTTTAGTAGTGCAGCTGGCATAAGAAGCTCCTGCTCTTGCAATTCTCCTCCTTTTTATTTCTTTTAGCTTGCTGTATTTTAGTGATCTGGTTTATAGCCCTGCTCTTCAGCCCATGGCAGTGATGGTAGGGGAATAGTTGAGGATGGAAGAGAGGGGAGGAATTTCAGCTGTTTTGAGGAGGAACAGTTGTAATAATCTGCACCCTAATCTAGCCTGTGAAACAGGATGAGGTCATTGAGCCCCTTCTCAGTGTTACCCCCTTGTTTGCTCCAGTGGAATCTGTTCAAAAAGGTTCAGAGGTGATAACATGGTGACTATGCTAATTACCATGAGAAACTCAGGAGCAAAGTCCATGAGAGCATTGTCTCCAACACCTGATGCCTGTCTTAGCACTTTTCTCAGAGTTTTTAGTTAATGAAAATACCTTGTTCTCCTCTCAACTTCTTTAATTATTTCTGTAGGAAACGGTGCAACATCCTGTGGCCTTTACCTCTCTCTGAAATGAGGTATAATTATGGGTGGCAGCAATAGCCTTGATGATCCCTAAAGATGGTAGGAAATGACAAGAGATAGTTTAATATTTTTATAGTTCCACAGAAAATTATGCTCATCAGGTTTATTCAATAAAACATTCTCAGCAGACACTTTGTGCTATAATGACTTACAAATTACATGCTAATTGTGCTACAGCTCAGCCATTCCATCCTTGAAAGGAAGAGTTAGAACTCCTAGGATGAATGTGGTATCCACAGGTGGGGATTTGTGTCAGCCCATCTTTTCAGTTTGGTGTAGAAAGACCAAGTGCTGAGGGTAGGATGTGATGGCTGTGAGTGTGGCTCTGAGCCTGTGGTCTGCAGGCCCCTCCTAAGCTTGTTTTGCATCCCTCAGCTCTTGCCAATGATACAGACAGAAAGTAGTAAGGGGAGAGAGACTCATTGTGGTGGTTGTTTTAGCGCACAGCTATTTGGAACATGATCATTTCTGTCCACCCACATTGGCCTCACTGTTCCACGTGGTGAGGACGTAAAACCAGGATCCCGGAGGTGTTCTTTGTTCTTGGTCAGTACCCATTCCTTTTGCTCTGCCCAGCTTCCAGCAGAGGGTGAGTGATAGATGAAGAGGGAGGAGGATGCAGAAATCTCTTCCAGAGCCCATGTGGAAAAATGTGATTTTTGGTACAGCTTGGCACATCCGTTGCATCTTTAGGCTTGGAGTCTCTATTTGACACCTTGAGGCCTGTCAGTCCTGCCTCATTAGTGTGAGAGAAGCTCATTTTAGCTTCACAGAAGCCCATCTTATTGCTGTCTTCTCCCATCAGCAAGGGGCATCTCAGTACATATTGCTGGCAGATTAGAAATGGCACCTGAGTGCTCATTTGGAGGTTAGCAACTGACAGCTTTGAAAGAGAGACCAAGAGGGAAAGGGACTGCTTGGTACTGTACTGGAGGCAGATTAGCACTGAAAGGGTGGAAAAAAATAAGAGGACTGTGAAAAGGCACCTTAAAACTATACTTGTCTTCTAATTCATATCTGCTTAATTTACTGCACAAAATAATCTTCTCTGCCGAGAGGGGCTGTTGGAGCCGCCACCGCTGTGTAATCAAGAGCGCGGCTGCCTGGATCCAGCTCCTGTGATCGCCGTGCTCGCATCAGAATACAGAGCAGACCCAGCCGTTGTTTCTTGCTCTGGAGATTCAGAGTCCTGGCCTGTGGATGTTTTTCTGCTCAGGAATTTAGCACTGTTAGGCAGAGCAGCCAATGAGCCTGTGTGCAGTGCGGAGTGTGAGCGGTGGTTCAGGAGTGAGTGTGTTGTCTTTCTTGAGTGGTTTTTTTTTGATAATTCAGTCAATGTTCAGCTCTCTCACTAGCCAGACTCATCATTGTTTAGCTTTAGAGACCAGATTTGAGCATGGATTTAGGGTGAGGGAAGTCACTCTCTGCACAAAATTGGATTTTTCTATTTACTGGCAAGAGCTCACATGCAGGCTTTGCCCAGTCATGCCTGTGCCCATGATTTTGAGAACCTGGAGTAAATGACAGTCATGCATGTATTGGAGTCTTCAGATTTGATGCTAAAGCATTGCATCTGAGTGTAGACAAAGCAGTTGATTTCACAACACAATTAAGAAGGCACCAGCTTCTAAACTTCTTCTTTTACTGGCAGACTGGATTTCTAGGAGGAAAGGATTTCACTACCTAAGCTTTCCTCTCCCTTTCAGAGTAAGTGAGAATCAGCTGTCTAAGTCACTCCATCAGATTTCTCTCCAGGGAGCCTCCACTGCTCCCCTCTAGGGCTCATTTTCCCTCTTATGCCTAAAACCCTCAACTCACCATGAGGTGCGAGGGCTTGACTTGACAGAACAGCAAAATTTGGCAGCCTCAGTCAGCTTTGGTGCTGGTGACCTTGCGTGTGCTCGTGCCTGGAGCGCGCGTGCCCGAGGAGGCGCGTCCTGTGGAGCGTTGCAGGTTCGGAGCGCTCGCAGGTGATGGCTCTAATGAGGAAATATCGCTCGGCTGGTGCGCGCCCACCTGCCAGACGGCTGCGGAATTAATCACAGAGCTGCAGCGAGCTCGCGGGGCTGATGAGCTGCTTCCTTTGTTTAAGAATGAAACCACGAGACAATCCCCAAAATGCACAAGGTGACAGAGTTGTTTGGGCCTGTCAGCCCCCATGAGGATGGAGCACAGGCACGTCCTGGGGTCAGCTCAGAGGAGCTGAGCTCACTGCCAGGTGGCTCTTGCTGGTGTTTTGATGCAGATGGGCTCTCTGGAGGGATGGAATGGAATGGAGGAATGGAATGGCTTCTTTCATTCTTCCTCTGGCCTCCCTCTAGGCAGGTCTCTCTGGTGAAACTCGTGTATACAGAGGAAAGATGGTTGGTGGGTCATCATTCCCATGGGAGTCAGCACTCTTTGGCTAAAAAACCCTGTCCCGGGTCTGCCCTGGCAGCACCCCTTAGGAACACAGCTGGAAGAGCCTGGCTGGGCATGGAAAAGCTGGCCTTGTGCAGGATTTTCAGATGTATTTTCTCATCTATCAGTCAATAATGAAGCTAGAAGCCCGATGGGTCTTGGAGTGTGCTGGAGTCATGTTCTGCACTGCCAAACAGCACCCTCAGATGGCCAGTAAAAGAGCAGGTTTTGTTCCTGACAAGTTCTGACAAAAAACTTGTAAATCACGGATACGTGGGTCTGTTCCATAGTCACACACTCTCACTCCTCAATGTAGAAATGTGATTTTTATGTTTAAATTAAAATTTTAACTTGCAGATGGACACACTTCGTGACCAGCAACGGCAAAACTTCTTCAAAACTGAGTGAAATGCTTTGTGAATTTAAATGAATTATTAAAAATGCTTCTTTAGTGAGAAATATATGGCTGAAACTGTTCTTAAGAAACCACAAATATCACCAACATTTTGCCACTCCTAATGGGCAGTGCTCTAAGAGAATCCTCACACCTTTCCTCTGTGTGGCTTTACAGGACATGGTGCGCCGAGGGGAGATCATAGACGATGACATGGAAGATGAATTCTATCTCCGCCGTCTGGATGCCGGGCTCTTTGTGCTGCAGCTCATCTGTTACATCATGGCAGAGATCTGTAATGCCAACGTTCCTCAGGTAAAGCTGTGTACAAGGTTGGCAGATCATCTGTGTTTCCACAGGCTCTAAATCCTTGCATATGCTGTATTGAGTAATTGTTTCTCTATTTCCCTTTTGGGGAGGAAATCATCTCTTTATTGCGTTTGTGTCCATACAGCTCCATCAAGCTCTAGCAGATAAGAGGGCATTAGTGGGGACAGGAGCTAATTATTGTCACTAAATTCATGCAATCTGTGTGAGCGAGGTCAGGGTTTGAAATGGAAAGGCCATGTTGATGCCATTGCTGAGGGAACAGGGGAAGAGACCTGCTCTCAGGAGGTTTCACAAGAGCAGAGCTACAGCTTTTCTTGATGTGTGCACAATGCTGCATCTCTGCTTCCTCTGTGAATACATTGGGGTTTGTGAATGCGTTCTTATTTCTGTGCCATGTGCCTTCCTGGGTGTTCCTGAGCAGATGCTGAGAGCTGCCAAGACTGAGTTGGCTTTTGTGGTGCTCAGGTCTCTGCTTATCCCTCAAAGTGGGAAAAAGTGGGGCTGTGCATGGACTTGTATTGAAGATCTCTTTTTTCTCTCTCCTACTCCCCATCAGATTCGTCAGAGAGTCCACCAGATCCTGAACATGAGAGGCAGCTCCATTAAAATTGTTCGACACATCCTGAAGGGTGAGTAGAGATATCTTTGTGCGAGTGTCTCATCGCTACCAGGGGCAGCTTGGGCATTGCTTTGCAGGATGAGCCTTCACATGTAATTCTCCTGAGCATCTCCAGACAGCAGCTGAGCAGTGTTCTGAGATCCTGGCAGAGCTGGAATCACCCTGATTACTGGCGTGCTTTGCTTTGCCTCCGAGTTAGGACACTTGCTGTAGCTGCTGTCAGAGAGCAGCACATCACTCCACGCTTCCATCAGCTCCAGCCTGGCTGGAATTCACTGCTGACATTAACATGAGAGTAAATATTTAAGGGAAGTGTATATGCCTGCTAGAGGGAAGAATAGTGGAGCCTCATCTTTCATTAACATGGCCTTGCACTTTACCATCTGCACCATATTAGTACCTATGGTGTATTTGTCTTGTTCTTAGTGTCAGATTAATATGGATTATAGCATTAAAGTATCCTCTATAGCTTTAAAATGTAGCTGTTGTGATTTGCAATCCCTGTTTTAAAGTACTGCTTGTTATTTTTAATGCTCATGGTGAATTAGAGCAATGCCTATTTGAGCTGTGGCCCTCCTCTGCCTGCTGTCCTTCAGCAGCAGCAGCCAGTGGAACTGAGGGAAGAGGAGGATAGGATTCAGCCTCTTCTCATGGCCCCTTGGAGCTGAGAGGCTTAGTGGGAGCAGAAGGGAACCAGAGCTGCCCAGAGAAGATGCTTCCTTATGGAATATATCTGCTCCAAAGGGGCTGTGTTGTTTTCAGGGTGAGGTGAGGAGTCTGTTTTTCTTCTGGAGGGAAAGGAAGTTTGGGAGCATTTCTGGGGTACTGGGCTGTGGGATGTGTTTCAATGTTTCTGCTTTCTTTGGGAGCAACACTGTTCTCCTGGGCTTTTCTTGCCCCCACTTCAACAATGGCAGGTACACACAGCTTATATCCTGGAGAACCTGTCGGTTTTCTTCCTTCTTATATGCAGGAAAAAAGGAATCAGTAGGCTGGTTGGTATGACAAAGTTAAGAGTGATTTTCTGACAGTGTGAAATTACCTGCAGCTGTAGGCAATTTCTTTGGCCCTTGTCCTTGGCCACAAAGTGCAAGTTAATGTCTGCTGGTGAGCAGGGAGGCTGCATAGGATGTCTTTTCTGATTTGAATTATGATATTTGAAAATTCCTGCCTCTAAACTGCCCCTTTCCAATGTGGAGTATGGCACACATCCACGTTCAGATTCCCACATTTGCCCTGGGCCATGTGTCCCTGAGAGAGTTGTCTGCACACCTTGCTGGATTTGCACACCTCACAGTCACGGCTCTCGATTGTTGACTTACATACCAAGCTGAATTGGAGGGCAGCTGCATTAAAATTTCATCTGATTCTTTCTTTCCCAGACAGTGACTTGCATTGTGAAACTTTCTCCGCGGTTGTATCGGGTGTTGCGAGCTCAGGGTCGTGCTGGGTTGATGCTCTCAGCAGCACCACGTTCCCTGCCTGAAGGGGCACGTTGGCTTCTTAATAATGCAGGAATGGGCACAGAGTTGACTGCAGCTCTCTCCAGCTGTACTTGCCAGTTTTAGATACTTTTGGAGACAATAGTCAAAACCTCAGTGATAAATTTCTTAGTGGGTGCTTCTGAATTCCCTGCAGTGGGACCCAGGAGGCAGGAGCAGTGCTGGGCTGAGGTGCAGTCTGGGATCTGAAATTTGAGCATTTCACTAGTTACACACCCATGTCCACATCCACAGTCAGCACAGATTCACCAGCCTGGAACAGCAGCACCACCAGGGACTTGCACCTGCTTTTCTGAAGGAGTCAGTTCCCTGGTCACAGCTTCCCAGGAAAGCAAAGGGAATGGAGCAGGGATTTGGATGTGGACCTTGCAGTGTGCTGCTGGGGCCAGCAAGGGGCTTCCAAAACTTGACTGAAGTCAACTGCACAAGACTGTTGCAAGTGACCGAGAGATCAGGAGCTTGGGCCTTGGCTGGAATGTTTCCAGGCTACTTCCCAACTTGCTCTCAGGACAGATGAGGACTGGTTTATTTTTACTTTTCATTCAGTGTTTTGCTCTTGTTGAGTTTTTATTTTCTATTTTTGCATACTAATTAGGTGCTCAGTTTTTAGTTTGATTTTTATGGCCTACATATTCTCCATGTTTCTCTGGCAACCTGACAGCTGATGGATCCCTTGGGGTGGCTCAGAATTACTTACGATGCAAGCAAGGAAGCGAGACTGTTTTCTTACGGTAGAGCTTTCAAGGGGGAGGAGTGGGCAGGGAATAACGGGAGGCTCATTAATGCATTTCTGCAGGCTGACCAGTCCTCCCACACTTCCTTTTTCTGAAAGATCAATCATTTCTTTCAGCAGGACAGTTAGTTTATGTTTTGGAAGAAAACAACTGAGCGGTGTGTACCTTGGCTGGGGAGATGTTTTGGGGATGGCGGCTGGATTTGGGATGGCAGCAGTGCCTGTGTCTTGGGGAGGTGCCTGGTCTCCATCTGTCATTGAGAATGGAGTGAGGCCTCTCTGAACTGACACTTGGCTCTGAAATGGCAAATCTTCCTGTTCCTCACTGATCCAGAGGGACTAGCTATCGATCCTGGCTCCCTCGGGAGCTCTGTCAGAGCTGCTCCTACAGAGACCCCTCCCCTCACACCTGGTGTCAGGTGAGTGGGAACACTGGGCTCTGGGAATGTGGAATTGCACATTCCAGCCCAAACCTGTTAGCACAGGTGAACACAAAGGAAGGGTCAGTGTGTTCTGAGGATAGAGCTCACTCTGGCTCATGGTGCCTCCATCTGTGCAGGCTCCAGAGCTTCCAATATCCATTACAAGCCTCAGTATTTCCCAATTGATTTTTACTGTTCTGTAACCATTGTATTTTGTCTAATGAAGCAGAAACCAATCTTGGGCCCTTTCCCTTTGTGTAGCTACAGCAGTGTGTAAGCTCTGGTTAACTGTTGGCAGGGGCAGCTTACATTTACTTTTTTTTTTTAGCAGTCGCAGTGAAGTGGCAGAATTTTAAATAAAAAAGCAAATACATAAAATCTCAGTCAGAGATTTACTTTTTTAAGCCTGGTTCTGCGGGTTTTATCTGGTGTCTTCAAGCTGCTAATGCTTCAAATGAGCATTAGCAGCTGTCATAACCCAGTAAACATTCTGCCTTGGAGTCACTGGGGTTTTAGTCTTACAAAGCCTAGATGTTTAGAAAGAGAAATGCTGAGCTTTTGGACCAGATAAGAAGAATTTGTGTCTTGTTTTTGTTTGGGTAATCTCCTGGTACAAAGGAAGGGCAGTGTCATTAGTGGCACTCAGCAGCTCCCTGCTTGAGCCCTAGTCCAAGCAGTCTGGCCATCCTTACAGCTGGGGGCAGAGCTGCTGGCTGTGCCAGGCTTGGAGACTATTGCTGTCCCTCACCTGGGCGTGGAGAGGCCACTGCAGGTGGGAAGTGTTGCCCTTGGGCTGCAGTAAACTCCAGCACTCTTATCCACTGCAGCTGTTCCAGAGGCACTTACCCTGCTGGAGCATGGAAGGGACAGAGCTCTGTTACTGCCTCGGGACAGGGGAGCCTGAGCTGAGTGCCAGCCTTGGCTGGGAAGGGGACCCCATCCCTGTGCACTGGGATCATCTCCTGCCTGAGGTTTGGATCCTCAGTGCAGCCCTGGGCCAAAGCACACACAGCACAGGGCCAGGCTGCCTCACAGCAATCAGTCCATACACAGGGACAAGCGAGGAAACTGTCCTTGTAGGAGCTTTCTGCTGCTTTGAAGTGCTGTGGAGAGGAGCTCCTTCATCGAGGGAAGGTGCCCTGAGCTGATCCCTTTGCTGGAACAGTGGGCAGCTCAGGTTCACCTGCAGCAAACCTCAGTTTTACCACTTGCTCATGTTACAGGTACTGGAGCGGTTTATAAATATTAAAAATATTTTTCCCAGAGGCTTGGCAAAGAACTCTGCTGCTTTTACATAGAGAGAGAGAGCGAGTGTACACACAAGAAGGAAGACTCCCACATCAGCTAACTTCTGCCTGTCCTCACTGCTTTCAGTGCTCCTGTAACAAAGGCTTTGATGGAGCTCAGAGCGTGTAGCTGTGGTAAATGTATAAATATTAAAGCAAACTTTCTACAGCAACTTACCATTCAGTGCTGAATACAAGCTGTTCTGTTTGTTTGGAAGAAGGAGAAGAATGCAAGCAGGCAGAAGCAGGGAAGCGCTGTCTTAACCATCAGCCTGCTCCTGATTTCCTCAGATTTGTTCAGCTCCTTGCTTCCGCAGCTTAGAACCTGCTTTTAATTTTTTTCTTTCTAAACCGTCTTTGAAAATGCAGGTTCTGGTCGCAGGAAGGAGGGAGCTGATAGGGCATGAGGGCTTCCAGCTCCAAATGAATATCAGGAAGCAGAGCTACAGAGAGAATGCTTAGTTCTGTGCTGTTTGGCCATGTGCATGGAGGGGCAAGACCATGGTCAGGGTTTGGTGTCCTCTGCCTGATGATAAGGAGTTTGGTTTGTAGTTAAATCTGAACTGGTGGCTTTTCTTCTGTGTGGTTAAACGCACTGGTAGATGGAGGAATTAAGGTCTCCTCAGCAGAAATCCTCATTGGACAGCAGGCAGGTTAAACCCAGGACTGGGAATGGTTAACAGTTGGCCTGACCTTCCTTGGTGACACTCAGTGTCCAAAGGGACCTAGAAAGCCAGCGACTTGCAGTGATTTGTGGTACTGTTCACATTTCTTGGGCACAATGCCGTGATTCCCATGCCAGGGAATGGGTGCTCCTGGGTGCTGGGCCAGAGCAGGGAGCTTTCTGCCTCTGTCTGCCACAAAAGCTTTAAAGAGCCTCAGCAGGTGTTTGTTATGCAAAGCTTTAACCCTGGGGATGGGCAGGAAAACCATCAATGCTCCTTGCATTAATTCCCATTTGGCTGTTTGCAGTACTGTGGGTGTAGATTCTGCTGTGATGGCTGCAGGAGTTGTTGCCCTTGGTTTGTTCCTGTTGCACTCAGAGCCTGTGTCTCTCTGCTCTCTCCCTGCAGAGTACGCGGAGAACATCGGGGACGGGAAGAACCAGGAGTTTCGGGAGAGCGAGCAGAAGCGGATCCTGGATCTGCTGGAGAATTTCTGAGGACCTGGGAGACACCTCTGTGTCTGCCCACAAGGACATGGCGCCAGTTCTCCCTCCTTCTGCCCCTCCTCCAGCCTCTATTGCACGATCAAAGTGATGTTTCTATGAAACTGCTTCTAAATGGGATTTGGGAAATATTAAAGATAGTTTGCTTTTTTTTTTTAGTTCCTGGTTTGTTATTTGAACAGTGTTCTGTGAGTGGGGCTGCAGCTGCTTACCCAGCACAAAGCCAGCATGAAGTTGCCATCATTTTTATCTTTTTCCCCCTAAATCAAACTGCCAAGGATCAGTGTGAAACAATACAAGTGTATGCATGGCGGGGAGGGCAGAAAGGAAGCCTGGATGGCTCGAGAGACTTTGCAGGTTATTCCAGCCTGATCCATTACTGAAAATGTACAGCCCTTGCTCTGACAGGAACCAGGGAAGCTGACATAGTGGTGTGTGTCCAGTTCACCCCTTCTTCAGTGGCAGAAGAGATCCAGGAATTGGCCACTTCAGCCATTCCTGTTAAATCTTCCCAGAGGTGAATGGGAATTGAAAGTAGGTTCTGGCACAGACTGGTCACATTTCCCTTCTGAAGAGGGAAAAGAGGGAATGAGTCTGTTGGGGTTTTACCCAGAATTAAGAGTGAGAGGAGATAAGCAGTGACATGCCCAAATCCCGTTGCCTTTCTTTCACAGTCAGCTTTGGGTCTTGGCTGTGCTTGTTCAGTAGAAAACCAGTGTTGTGGTTCCTGGATGGGGAGCTTGGCTCTTGGAGCAGCAGCAAGTCTCCATGAGCAGAGGGATGGCCCTGCCTGCCGCAGGGAAAGGAGCCACAGCTCATTCTCATCACCCTCTGCACCACAGTGTGGTTTTGGGTGTCATTGTGCCAGATTCCAGTGCTTCCCTGAGCCAGGACTCCCAACTGGGATAGCAAGTAGCAGAGGATATTTTCCTGCATCCTCTTTTCTGCTGTTGAAGTTAATGACTGTCATCACAAGCCGTCGTGGCTCCTGCAAGCTGGGCTGTGCCTAATTTAGAGAGATTTGCATGCTGGCAGCATTCATTTTTTATCTCCAAGAAAAATGCATTGTCAGGGAAGCTTAAAGGCTTCTTCAATCCTGACTGCACAGGCACCGCTGGCCTGGCCGCTATTGAACGCTGGTGTTCAGGGATCAGCATGGAAGTCGTGGCTTCAGCAGCCACAAAAAGCTGCAAAAATACATTTTTTTGTGCAGAACTGGTCAGGTTCCTCATTTCTTCCTTCTGTTTTCAACCTGCTTCCTTAAAGGTGTTTTTTTACTTAAACTTTCAGGTGTGTTTAGGTTTTTACTTGAGTCTGGAAATCATTCCCTTTCCACACCTATGGAGCTGTGGTCAGAGCTGGTCTCTGGTTTCCCCTGGAAGGTGACTGGCTGTTCCCTCACGTTGCACTTGTGTTGGAGGAGATGAGGAGAAAGGGAGTGATGTAAGAGGGTTTGAGTCAGGGCAAAAAGAGGACTTAGTGAAGGAATGAGCACAGCCTCTGATGGGACCTCAGCAACATCCTGTGAGGTGGTGTTCCCTCTGCAGGGCTAGGGACGTGGTGCCACCCCTGCACTGTCCCTCAGCTCTCAGGGCCATGGTGCTGCACCAAGGGAGCAGGAATGCCTTGCCATGTGTATTTTTGTCTTCCCCAGCTGAAAGAAGAATTTGTAGGATTAAGGAGTGGCTGTGTGCCCATCCCACCCAGCCCAGCCACTGTCCCTGTGATGGATGAGGGTGCTCCAGATGTCAC
The DNA here is from genome assembly GCA_009812075.1 of Sialia sialis. Lineage (NCBI taxonomy): Eukaryota > Metazoa > Chordata > Aves > Passeriformes > Turdidae > Sialia > Sialia sialis. The sequence continues at coordinate 434,553 of VRYO01000116.1, read as the reverse complement.
TGAGGAATTTGTGCAGAGATGGTTCCTGCAAGTCAGGCTTTTACAAGGTGGATGACAAATTATTCTCTTCTAATTTCCAAGCTCTTTCACAGGAAGGAACCCCAGTGCTCCAAAGGAGCCCAGTCAATTTTGATCCTGGTAACCACAGCAGGCCCTGCTATGCATCCACACTCTGGCACCACACTCACTGCTGGGAAGCGCTGGATCCTCTGCCTTGGTCCTTGGGATAGGCTGGGGGCCTGCCTGGGCACACTTATTAATTAAGGTAATTATTCAGCTTAATGTGCTGCTCCTGGCCAGCTCATTTGGGCTGTCTTATTGAGCAGCACAGAAAAGCTTTGGATGTGTGAGGATGGGCACCCTGAGTCTTGGCAGTTGTGGAGAATGACGTTATTGTAATTGAGGGAGGATTAAAAGATGGAGCTAATAACAGATTTCCTTGAAGAAGCATCCACAGGCTGTAGACAGGGGGATTTGAGCCCTGGTTTAACCCTGCTGGTTCTGTGGCCCTGGAGCAGCAGCATCACTGTTGGCTTTTGTGGGTTTCGCTAAATATGGGTTGGCTAAATGTGGGTTTTAGGAGAGGGTGTGGGAGTGGCACAACCCACAGGCAGCACCTGTGGGACTCTGGGCTGCTGGGAGTGATGGCAGGGGCTGGGTGACAGGAGCCTGGTGGCCTTGACTCCTCTGTGAGCCCTCATTGAGCCACAGAGTACCGGGCCAGCCTCAGCACAGGGCAGTGGAACATACGGGGACAGAGACTCCTCTCCATTGTACCCCTCCCTGGGCCCTGCTTTCTTGTCTCTGATTGTAAACAGATTTGACTAAAGAGGTAAATGAGAAGGTAATTAGAGGGAACATGATGGATGAGGCACTCTGGTGATGGGAAGCAGGAAACTTGCCCTCCAGGAGAAAGGAGCTGGGGGGTGTTTTACAGCAGAGCACCCGCGGTGCCTCCCGCTTCCCTCTGCAGCAGGATCCTGGGGTGCAGTGGTGGGAGCTCTGACCCCTGGGGACACCCAAGGCTGGCCCAGGCAATGGCTGCTGCAGGCAGGGGTGAGCCTGTCATCCAGACTCTGGACCTTGCCAGGGCACTGGTCCAGATTTGGTACCAGGTCCATGAGGCTGCTGAGCACCAGTACAGGGTTTAAAAGCAGGAAAGCGGCAAAGGATGAGGGAGATGCTGTCCTCAATCTTTGGGGTCATCTTTGGTGTAATTGGATTCCTCTGCTCCATGGGGGTGCTTACCCTGGTGGGGTTTGGTTGGGCTGAGGCCAGGCTGGGTTTGGCTGGGGCTGGGGAAATCCTGGGGCAAGTCCTGGGGAAGCAGGGGTGGGAAGGGGGAGGGAGAGGGATGGTGACACCACCCTTGACTGCCAGCCCCAGTGCTGGCAGTATCAGGGAGGGTGGGAGCACCGGTTTCCTCCAGCTGATGGTGTTTGCCACTGGCCGCTGGAGACAGGCACTGACCGTCCTCGCTGTGTGTCCAAATCCATCTTCAGCTCTGCTCCTGGCTGAGCCTCCCTAAACGGGGAGAAATGAGTGTAAATCATGGCTGAGGAACATCTCCTGATATCCCAGTGGAGGGACTGAGGCACTGCTAAATACAGCAGGAGGCTGTCAGCGCTGGGAACAAACCATCAGCTGCAAAATAAGTCACTCACACTATTGATTTTTTTTAATATTTTTTTTTCATTTAAGAGCTTGCTCTCAGGGAAAGCTTTTCTCCTAGGGCAGGAAATTATTTGGAGGGGGAAAGGCTGGTTGGTTTGTAGTATTATTTGTTTTTTTACATTTAATTTTTTTGGTGCTTAATGGTTTGGAAAGAGGGAACTGTTCCACAGTGAGGGACACCTGTGATGTTGCTCCTTTCCATTGGGAACCTGGCGGTGGGTTCTGCAGAGGAAGGAGTTAATGGCCTGGAAACGGGCTTGAGTTCTCTGAAGAAATAATTCTTTTCAAGTCATTTTCTTCTGAATTTTATGCTTTGGAGATTTCCCTGTGCAGGGGCTGCTCCGGGCAGAGGCCTTTGAGTCCCAAAGCCCCCACATGCTGGGGGAGGGAGGGTTCCTGCTGCCTTTCCCACATGGTGCTGGGATTCTCAGGGCTCCACAGGGTGGGGGGCCAGGGACACAGGGCTGTGACCATTCCAACACAGGCAGGGGGAACAAGGCACTGCATGTGTCTGCCCGAAAATGCTCCCTCCCACTGCTCTCCCAGCCAGGTCGTGCTGCAGGCAGTGGCACCAGGACCCCATGGTGGTGCTGGTGTCTGGAGCAGGGCTCCCTCTACTCAAAAACCCTCTCCTGCTCGCTCTGTTATTTTTCATGCTGTTGTGGCTGTCATGGGGTGGGTGGATGGGTGGTGTTTGCTCACCTGAGCTCCCACTCTGCCTCCCTGGCTGCTCCCTGCACTGGGATCCTGACAGGCACTGCCTCCGTGCTGGCTGTGCCCGGGATGATTTGTGGAGGAGCAGGCTCTAATGTTGCCTGGCGGGAGCATTGTTTTCCTGCAGCGCACGCAGACCTTTGCAAATAATCTAATAATGCAGGAATGTCAAACTTCAGCTGTGGAAGGAAATCCTTTTATACAGGAATTGTCAAGTCTCTAAACAAGTATCAGAAATGAGCTCAGTATCAATGTGGAGGGTGTTTATTCTGCCCGTCAGAGAGATGAACAACCAAATTCACTCTCCCAGGCAGACACAAATTCGAGTGTTGGCTCCTGGACCTCAGGAGAGCTCAGTGCTGAGCCCCGGGGTGCCCCTGCATGAACCCTTAAAGAGGTGAATTTCAAAATAATGCATGAGTCAGACCCCAGTGCTTCAGCAGCTCTGGGGTTTGGGGTTTGAGTTTTTTTTCTTCCAGTTGCTGGGCAGCTTTTGCTGTCAAAAGGGAGCACGGGGTGTTGACATTGGAGTGAGCACGAGCAGCACTCGGGAGCCAGGAAGGACCAATGCTCTTGCTTTCATTCCGGGTGTCCTTGGGCAACTCCATGTTAGAGCTGTGTCCCTGGGGATGTTCTTTGTGTCCCTCAGGGTCTGGGGGTCCCCCTGAGGCTGATGCCCCATCCCCTTCCAACCTCATCCAGCTCTTCTGAGCTCCACTGCACCCCCCAGCTTTTCAGGTTCCCTTTTCTTGATGGACAGATGTCCCAGGGAATTTACATGCAAACCTCGTGGGCGCACGAGCTGTGACCGTGGTGGATGTGGTGCCTCTGGGATCTTTGTGGTTTCACTGCATGGAAGTGCCCGCTGCTTTCCTCCATCTGGCGAGTGCCCGCCCACCCCCACCCCGAGCAGAACTGAGCAGTGGGCAGGAACCTGGCACTGACAGAGATAAGGAGTGTTTCATCCTCGAGAGCGAGTCCCTGGGCCCACTCTGCTGAAAGAGAAGCCCTGTGAGGGAGGCGCCGGCTGTTCAGAGCAGTAGCAGTGAGCAGATAAGGGACCTCGTTATGCAGCGGGTGCCGGCTCGGCTCCGGGAACCGCTGGCTCTGCTCCCTCCTCTGTGTGCGAGTGATTCCACCCCATATCCCTGTTAAACACACAGGAGGTTATTTGGGGCTGCATGCGGCTCTGCTCCCTCCTCTGTCTGTGAGTGACCCCCCCATATCCCTGTCAGACACACAGGAGGTTCTTTGGGGCTGCATGGTTGCACCTGCAGGCAGCACCTGCCCGAGGACTCGTCGCTGATGGATTAAAATTGAGCAGGAGAATCAAACCTTCCCAGTGCACTTTAAACGTGGGCACTGGCACTTCCCTGTCTGCTGGGCCCTGCATGGCCCCAGAACCCGTTTTTCATCCACTGTGATGGCAGAAAATCTGCTGGAAATGGGACTTAATTCAGGCTCTGCCTCTGGAGGTGTTCCTGGCTCCAGGAGGAATTTATGCTCTTTGCTTCCTCCTGGCATGATTTAAATATCTCTGATGGTGCACAGGCGGATTTCAGGCCTTGAGGTGCAGCTGCATGGCCTCGGCCCCCAGTGGAGGATGTGCTGCCCTCGTGTTGGGGTGCAGGAGCTGGGCTGGAGCTGGGAATCCCTGCCCATGCCTGGGATGTGCGGTCACCACTGGGTGACATCTCCAGCTCCTGCTGTGGCTGTGCCTGTGGGTGGGTGCTTTGCAAAGTGGGGTGCCAAGTCTAGGGGAGCACAGTTTGTAGCTGCCAGTTCAGTGTGGGTTTGGTTTTATTCCCTTGCTGCCACTGTCAGAGGATGGAACCTGGGCCAAACAACAGCCATGAGACTGAACCAGTCACCCAAAATGTGGAGCACACGAGTGCTTGGCCTTCGCTGCTTCTCCTGTCGCACTCAACCCTGTGCATGAACCCCCTCTTTCAGTAAATGAACTCTGTCTTTCAGTGCAAGAACCCTCTGTTTTGGGAGCTCATGAGCCCCATCCTTTGGTACATGAATCCCTCTGTTCAATGCAATGTTCAATGGGTTTTGCCTCCACACGTGCCTCTGGGGGATCTGATGCTTTTGCTTTGTCAGGATCCAGCTCCCTGACACAGCTGTGTTTGCTCAGCACTCCAGGCAGCTTTACCTCAGGACACCCAAAGTCCTTTGCCACTGCTGCTGTTGCCATCCCAGAGTGGGACCCTCTGATCCCAACCAGCCATGGAAACTTCTAAATGCAGCCGGGCATGGCCATGATGCCCATTTTTCTGTCACCGCTGCTCCCTCCTTCCCTCGGCTTTTAACTCCAGAGGGAGTAATGAACTTGGGCAGAGATCAATGCTCTGCTCTGAGCCAGGCTTTATTCTGACATGCAGCAAATGCTGCAGCAGGCACAACTTTTTTTTTTTTTTTTTTTTTTTTAATTATTGATTAGTAACGCAGGTACGAGGCGGCACAGCTTCTGGCCAGGGACCTGCCTTGCTGGAGGGGAATGGGAAAAATAACCCCACTCCTTCTGGAGCCCTGCCAAGGGAAGGCTGAGGAAATACAGTCAGTATTTTCAAATCCAATTTAAAGAATCTCTTTGCAGCCAACATCTGTCATCTCATGGCAGAAAACACCTGAAATAATCTGATTTTTTCTGTTTATCTAGAGAGCAAATAATATCCTTTTGATTGCTCTGTTGCATACAGATACTCTTGCGTGAGTGACGCCTGCTCTGTGCCTCCCCTGGTGCTGAGGCCAGTGTTTGGAAAAGGATATGGCACCACCAGGTCCCTTGGTGAATTTTAGGCTTTTCAGAAAGGTGAATTAATTTCACAGGTGCTGGTGCTGTGGTTGTGACCTGCTGTGAGTGTTGGTGGATTTGGCCTCAGGATTTATGCACCCAAAGAGATATCAGGATCCTACTGGTTCTGTGAAATCCTGAGCACGGTGGCCATTCCAGCTCTCTCTGGTGCCACCAGCCACACTCCAGCTGTGCTCTGAGGATGCATGTGAGCTTGCAACCCACCCCAGCTGCAGGTTTTCCATTTTGAGACAGGTCGTGCGCAGTCTGGGACAGCGACCGAGACATGAGGGGATGCGTGTCCTTGTTCTTCCTGTAGCGTTTCAAAAACCCCTCGAACCCCAGATGGGCCCTGGCACTTGTGGTGGAGCCGGAGCACCGGGCACCCGCCAGGCACTGCCCCTCTGGCACTGCCTCTGCGACACTGGGGCAGTGCTGGGATGAACTGGGGTGTACTGGGCTGAGCGGTACTGGGCCGTGCCAGAAGAGGTCGTGCTGTACCAGACCGGGCCGTGCCAGAGCGGGCCGTGCTGTACCAGACCGGGCCGTGCCAGAACAGGCCGTGCTGTACCAGACCGGGCCGTGCTGTACCGGGGCACTCGGGAGGAGCCGCTCTCTGCCCCGAGCGCTGTCCCGGGTGCTGAAGCCGCCCCCGCCGACACCGGCGGTGCCCGGGTCTCGCCCCGCGGGGAGCGGGGATGCCAGGGGGAAACCTTCCACTGTGTGGGACCTGTGGGAGCCGCGGGGCTCTGGCCGAGCCAGAGGGGTCCCAGCGAGGCGTGAGAGTCCTGGCGGG
>VRYO01000116.1:335171-425014 GCA_009812075.1 Sialia sialis | reverse complement strand
CTCTCCTCTCCTCTCCTCTCCTCTCCTCTCCTCTCCTCTCCTCTCGCTGGTGCCTTCAATTATTCATGCCCCCCATTGCAGCCTGTGCACGCTGGGCTGCTGCCATCGGCTTTTTCATGCGCTGGCTGGGAAGCTCCAGCCGCCTTCCCAGCCTGCTGGCCCTGGAGCGGGGCAGGGGAGCCGCGCCGTGAGGAGGAGCTGCCCGGCTTCTTCCCGGTGTCGTGTACAGGCGATCTCGCCTCGCCTCAGCAGAGCCGCGGCTGGAGGCTGGAGGCAGCGGTGCCCCGGCTCCCCAGGGCGCTGCCCTGCTCCGTTCCGGCACACCCCGGTGATTATTCTATCAATTACTTTCATAAACACTTTGCATTCTGCCGGATTTTTTCACACTTCCTGGTGGGAATTCTCCATGCGATGTGTTTTTCCTGCTGCTGTTCGTGCAGTCATTCAACGCAATTACATCTGACACCTCTCCTCATCAAACGTCTGGGCTTTCTCTTCCCTTGAAGCGGCTGACAGACGACGGACCAGACACTGGGAATTATTACGTTAGGACAGTGACAGCTAATTTTAATCATAACGTTCCCTGTGAGCGAGGCAGGAATCAACCAACAGCCGGCAGGGCTGCACACAGTCTGCGAGCTGTGGGCAGCACGGCAGGGCTGGAGTGAGGACCTGGAGTGGGCCAGGGAGCTGGAGGCTCTGCACTGCTGCCTCCTTCCTCAGGGGCTGCTCCGGGGGCCACATGGGCCCTCTCCCCTTCACGGCTCCTCTGGGATTTTGGTTCATGGTGTGAGTAGGACTCGTGCACCTCGGGACAGACAGCCCTCCGTGTCCCTATCCTCGACAGCTCTGTCTCTCTCCGAGCTCCTCTGTTCCATGGCTGTTTCCCCTCCTGCAGGGCTCTTTCCTGCCCGGCTATCCCCTCCCCAAGGCTCCGTGTGCGGTGGGTGCCCGACTGAGCCCCGGGGCTCTTGGCTGGGCTCGGCTGTGCCGGGTGCATTGGTGACTGGGATCGTGTGCTCCGTGTGGAGCTGGACTGGGATGAGCTCGGCAGCGAAGGGGTGGGCAGAACCGGGCAGGAGTGTGCCGTGTCCATGAGCACCAGGCACTGAGGTGTGAGCAGCTCCCGGCCGCGGCTGCCAGCTCCCGTGGATTCGTGTTTTAGGTGCTGGGTGTGAGACCAGGGAGGCTGATCCTGTCTGCCCCATCCCATTCCTGCTGAATGATTCCGGCTGAGAATCCTGCCCTGCCTACTGGGAACCATCCCCTGGCAGACAGAAGCACTAGGGCAAGAGGTGGCTGCATGCCGGCTGCACACTGCTGGAGCCCCACTGGGAGCTGTCAAAAAAAAGACCATTTCAGGGCTTTGCTACTTATACTATCAAAGAACAGCTCTTCCTTGAGTCCCTTGGGAGGGAATTTTCTGAGAACTGCGAGTCCGCAGGAACCAGATGGGAGCAGCAAGTCTCCTTGTGTGGGCAAAGCTTTGTGTAGCCGGGGCCGCACTGGAGAAACTCGCCACTGACCTCTCTCTGGCTGAGGGGGTTAAACATTACAGAACTGGGAAGCGCTGGGGGCAGGAGCTGGGGCAGCCCAACGCGATGTGGCACTTGGAAATACCTGCAATTTTCAAGGTTAATTCCAGCTCTCTGGTGAGGTGAGTGCTGGCCTGATCACAGCCACTGAGTTAGGTGAGATTTTTTTTTGTTTGTTTTTAATTCACATGCTGCAAATTTGAGCTCCTGCTGCTGCTCATATGACAGTAAAGAGGGGCAGAGCAATGGCGCTGCCATCCCCAGCGTGTGGTGGCACGGCCGCAGCGCTCCAGACGCGTCCCGTGGGAAGGGAGGTGGCTGGAGGAGAGCAGCGCTCACCGCCAGACTCCTGCGGCCGCTCAGCTGCCGCGGCCGGAGCCACCTGCCCTCTGCCAGCAGTGACGCGGCCGGCACGCCGTGTTTATGCAGCGGTTTGCACCGCGATGTGTTTGCAGCGCCCCGGGGTCAGCATCCCTGCTCGCAGCCTTGTCAGGAGGAGACGCATCCACAGCTCTTGGTGGCGGTGGGAAGGGGAGGGAGGGAAGCTGCAGCCCGGCCTGTGCAGAGCCTCTGGCGGATCTGGTGTCCCGTGGTGGGGACAGTGTGGGTCACACAGGCACTGGGGTAGTGCCCAGGTCTCTTCTGGATCCATCTGGAGAGTGCCTCCCGTGCTTCCCGATCCACCGGGATGGGTCTTGGTGGGCTGTGCCAAGGGGTGCGGGGTCCTGAGGCAGCCAGGAGGGTCCGTCTGTCTCTGGTGAGCCGGGATGTGTCTCGGGTGCCTTTGCTGCCGGCAGGACTTGGTGCCCCTGGAGCCGGAGCTGTCACTGTCCGTCAGCCACAGGAGCCGTGGGTGCCTGGGAAGCAGAGGGTGCTGGAGAGGTCATGGATGTCTGGGGAGGGGATGGCACTGGAGGAGCTGTGGGTGCCTGGAGAGAGTGTCAGTGGTGGTGGATTCTGTCGGACACATGTGCTTTTCCTGCAGCGGTGCAGCACAAAGCCAGCAATCAGAGCCAGCCCCACACCGGGGACACAGGGCAGGGTCTGGATGGACACTCCAGTGGGCAGGAGCAGGAGCAGAGGAACATTTCAGCTCCCCCAGCCCCTGTCCTTGCCCAGTGTGAGACAGAGCCAGCCCCAGCTCCTGCGCCTGCTTGGCACTTGTCACTCCAGCAGCCCAGCTGCAGCTCCAGTGAGGGGAACCAGTTCCACTGGACACAGAAAGAGGCTTCTGACTCCTGCTTAGGGGAAAAATCCCTCCTGGAGCAGAAGCCTGTGCTGGCCCGGTGATTAACAGGCGTTTGCAAATGTCCAATGCATATTTCATTGTCCTCTGGTACATCTTTACACAACGATTAGGCTGAGCTCGTGCCCATGACGCTGCTCCGGTGTCGTCCTTGGTGCCTTGTGGGGTCTGTGCTGGGAAGCTGGCACAGCTGTGGGATGGCAGGCAGAGCCCTAGAGAGGCTCCTGGGGACTGCATGGCTTTCTGTGCTGCATGGGGCCTATGGACGAGGCAGGGGAACAGAGCAGGGGTCTGAGGTAATTTCCAGGGACTCAGGGCAATGCACGACCTGCTCTTGCCCCAGCACAACCCCATCCCTGGGCAGAGTGTGACCAAGGTGATGCCCACAGCAGGGAGGGAGCCTGCAGCCCGTCTGTCTCTGGTTTATGAGAGCACCAAGCTGTCCCAGCAGGCGTTTTCAATTCTGTTTATCTGTGTTTCCCCATTGAGTTCATTTTATTTCCCCTGATTTTTATTTCCTGGAAGATTTATTGATCCTGGTGTTCTCAGTTTATGACAGGTAGCAGACCATAAAGCACATAAAGCACGGCCCCCTGCCTCCCTCCCGCTGTGGGGATGTGGCTCCAATGTCAGTGGGGGGAGAGGAACGGGGTGGGGTGGGCAGGGCACCGGGACACTGCAGGACAGGGCCAGAGTAGACTTGTCCAGTGTTGGCAGGAGCAGTGCCCAGGCAGCTTGGCCCACCCAGTGCAGGGTCCATGCCCAGCCTGGGGGCTGCCTGGGGGGACCCTGATCCCCTTTCGTGTCCCTGTGAGGGGCAGGGTTGGGGTGCAGAGTCACCTCTGTCCAGGTGACGTGGGATGTTCATCACATCCATCAGGGAGGGCACACGGTGCTGCTGGAGGACATATCTGAAAGACATGTGTCCCCAGCAAAGGTGATGACCCTGGGCGTCCATCTGCAGCATCTTTGCTCCTCTGGATGCACTTGGAGGTGGCTGAGCTCTGGGGTTAATTAATACATACGCTTCCCAATTAAAATCAGAAAGAAAGAAGGCGCTTGATTCAATCCAGCCTTTTCTCGGCTTATCTGCCAAATTCCCGTCTGTGGGAGCAGATTTTAATTGTCTTCCCAGTAATTTGGACCTGGCTGGAGCCCTCAGGCCATCACCCCGCCCCTGCACTGCTGGAGCTGTGGTGCCTGGGGAGCTGGTGCAGGCTCAGCTGGACCCACTGGCTTTGGCCATTGCTCCTGCCAGCAGGAATTCTGTGGGGCAAGAGCCTGATCCTGGATGCAGCCCAGGGTGGGCGAGTGCTCAGCCTCAGCACCAGCGTGGCTTGGAGTACAGAGGAACCCTTTGTCCTGAGACAATGGGACCCCCCTGCTCCTCCCACAGCCCTCGGTCACCAGAGCTGTTCCTTGCCTGGGGTTCCTCCACTCCTCAGCACAGATTCCACGGGGCTGCTGATGCCTGGTTCTGGGATGTGGGAACAGCACTGGGAACCCCACCAGGACACCCTGCCTTGGTAAACCCCTGTGTTGGGAATTTTCCTCTGCTCCCTGCTGTGATGGATTAAAGGAAAGCGATAAGTGAATGGGATTTCCGTGTGTCCAGAGGGACAGGGAGATATTAGAGGTATTAACTTTTTGTCTGGGCTGGTAATAATTAGTTTTCAGAGGGATCAGGGCTGTAGAGAGCGTTGCTCCCGACAGGCTGTGTGTCCCAGAGGGCCCCGGTGGCTCCGATGGGACCTGCACTGAGGCTGAGCCGGCAGCATGAGGTGGTGAGTGAAGATTGGGGGCACAGGGAAGCAGCGACCGGGGTGTGCAGGGCTGGCAGCCCTGTCCCCATGCTGTGCCACGGAGAAGCCACTGCACCGATTGTGGCAGCAGCGTCTGCGGGGCCCTGCACGCTGGGGCCGTCTGCACGGAGGAACAACAGTCTCTCCAGAGGAGATGAAAAGAATTCTAATTACATCTCTGAACAATATTTGTTTTGAGCGAGGAAAGCAAACCATATGGCGTGTGGGAGCCTGTTTGGGGCCGCATTAAGTGAGGATTTGTTTTTCACTTATGTCCTGGTCTGAGTGAGATGCGATCATACCCTTATTTATTTCCTTCACCCCAGAGGTGTGGCAGGTCCCACACTCGTTCTGGGGCAGGGGTCTGAGGGATGCTGTGGGAGCAGGGGGCCACAGGCTCTTGCTCCCTCCCTTTCCCCCCACTGCTCTTTGCAAAGTGCTTTGGAGGGCCCAGGGTGCAGCTCTGCTGGGGTGGGGACATGAGGAAAGGAGAAGCTGGGGATGGCAGGGACCTGTCTGCTCTGCTGTAGGGGCTGGGTCTATTCGACCAGGGGAGGATCCAGGCACTCCTGGCCGGAGGCATTGTCCTTTCCTGGGACAGTGCAGTGTCCCCACAGGCACCCACAGCCCTCGCTCTGTCTCCAGCAGCTCTTTTCACCGAGACCCCCCACGACATGACGGCGCAGGCGGGTGAGGATGTGGAGATGGCGTGTTCCTTCCGCGGCAGCGGCTCCCCCTCCTACTCCCTGGAGATCCAGTGGTGGTACGTCCGCAACCACAAGGACTGGACGGACAAACAGACGTGGGCTTCCAGTCAGGTAATGCCCCCATTGCCTCCTCCACAAGGCAGAGCCCTTCAGGCAGAGCCATGCAAAGGGCTCTGCAGCCTCTCTTGGGTTTTGGTGGGGGACCCCAACCCACAGCAGCATCGCCGGTGCTGACCAGACCTGCAGAGCAGAGTTTCACCCTCTACTCTGACAGAGACCAGCCCGAGGGTCCTGTGGTGCAGTTAACAGCCTGCCTGGGCTGCTCAGCCTCCACTGCACTGAGGATGCTCTGGGGCCAGTGGGGCTGGGCTGTCCTGGCTGCCCTTCCCAGCCGAGGGGGTGCCTGGCCCATTGCCAGCACCCGTCCCAGGCTGAGGCTTTGTTTTTGTGTTTATGCCTTTGCCTATCTCATCACCAGCTCATCCCTCTTGGCTCTGCACCCTCCATCCCTCCCTTGTCCCCTGTTTCCCTGTGTATTGGTCCAGCAAACAGCCTCTCTTTATTTCTCTCTCTGTTCACACAGAGATAAGGGCCAAATAATGGGAAACAGCTTTGGGGATTTTAATGAGCCTTTATTGTAGTGTCTTTGGCAGGGCTGTTGCTGGTGAGAAGCCTCAGGGCAGTGCTGCCAGGATGGGGGAGCTGCCAGGGCTCGAGGGTGGACAGGGTCAAGGGTGTTGGAGGCACTGGGAATGCACAGCCAGTGGCTGCTGGAGGGGAAGATGGGTGGCAATGGGGCAGGTGCTGCCAGTGATGGGAATAGAGTTCCAGAGACAGTGCCATGGTGGTCAGGGCTTCATTCCCACTCCTGGATTGTGAGCACCCCATGCTCCCTGGCTGCTGTGCTGCTGCTGGTTCCTCCCATCCCCGGTGCCCTGGCATCATCTGCCCTGGGTGCCTGAGTTTGCTGGGGCTGGCCAGTGTCCTTTCTTCCCCCTTCTCCCTCTTCCATCTTGCTTGGGGCAGCCATCCTGCAGTGGGAAGGGGTCTGGTGAACTGAGCTGACCATTTCTCTTCCCTCTCTGGTCTCCTCCTACCCTGCATTTTCCACAGCTGAAATCATCACCACCAGAGGAGCCTGGGAAAGAGGCAACAAAAATCAGCGTGAGTTTGGGTGATGCTTCTTGCGGGGGGCTGCACTTGAGGGCTCATCAGGACATTCCACTGGTCCCAGTGCCACAGTCCGGGTCTGCTTTGGCTCACTCCTGGGGGTGACCGAGTGAGGGGTGGCTGCTCTGTTCTCCCTGGCATCAAGAGGCACAGCCTGGACCCTGAGCCTCGTCCAGCATCTGAGTGACACATTAATGCCAGGGATAAAATAATCCGATTGACTCAGCGGATTAGCATCCCAAAGCCATTTAGGCTCATGTGAGCAGAATGAGGAGCCACTAATCAGTTCAATAAAACACTCTTGGCTTTCTGCTGCCAGGTGTGTGCCCCTCTGGCTCTCCCTGCCTTGGGGAGCTCTGTGTTTGGGGGTGCCACAGACACAGAGCTGTGCTGGAAAGCTTCCCACCATCACCTGGCAGCCTCTCCTGGCACTTCCATTTTTCATTCACTGAGTGAGCAAGGGGGAATGAAGTTAGTCAGGCACCTATGGCTTCTCAGATGGTGCCCCCCACACCCAGGATCTGTCTCATCCCAGGGAACCCTTACCAAGGGAAAGCATCACCTTTCAGCACCCACCTGCAGGATTAGTGCATGATTCTCTTGATGGTAGCGAATCCTCCTTCAGGGGTCATATCCCCTTTGATTAATTGACACCCACAATCCATACCCAAACCTAAGCAGGTTCCCCCAGGACCTGTTCCTCAGTGCTGTGGCTCCCTGCCCCACAAGCAGCAAAGCTCCAGGACTTCTGCTGGGCTCTGCCAGACCCCATCTGCTGAGCTCGGAGGGCTGCTGCTCCCTGCATCCCACCCATCCTGCTCCAGGGCAGAGGGTGCATGGAGCCATCCTGGGGCCAGCACTCCCTTCCAGCTCAACCCGTGCATGTTTCAGCATAATTAGGCAGTTAATTGCACGCTGGGATGGAATTGATGGGTGTGCGAGTGTAACCAGGATTTATTTTGAATCATTCGAGGTCTCTGCTGCCTCCTCCAGATCCAGCCAGCAGGGAGAGGCTGGAGCTTCAAACCTCTTTTGTTTGTTGTTATTTCAAATGTCCTTGATCATTAAGTGTTTATGGAATGGAGGAGGCAAATGAGCATGGGCGGTTCTGATGGAACTTGAGGTACAGCCACAACAGCAGGTGACTGGGAACAAACAGCAGAGTCAAACAATGAGGGGGGATGTAAATCCCAAGGAGCAGCCACCGTGCCAGGCACCCCTTGGCCATGTGTTATCCACCAAACACACTTGGTGCTGCAGATGCTTAGCAGGCTGAAGAGAAGTAAAACATGATGGGTCTGGGTTTATTTGTTCTCCCTTTTGAATCCAACAGCACAGAGCACAGGGCTGAGCTGGGGCTGGGCACAGCAAATCTGCCTATCCTGGCCATGCCAGGGTCTCTGCCCCATTCCCATGGGCAGGGAGGGTGGATGCTGCCCTGCCTGTGCTGGCAGAGCCACAGGAGTTATGGCTGGTCATAAAATCTTTCCCCCTGAGGCTCAGTGACCTGCTGGGTAGCGACTCCATGGCCACTGGTGGCACCAGCAAATTGGGGTTTTATTTTATTAGTTCTAAATTTCCCAGCCATTAATTTCAGTAACTTCTGTCTCTCCCGATGAAGAGGTTTTTTTCAGAGCTCCTTTCCTGTAACAGTCTCAGCATCTGGGCACACTGGCACCAGGGCCTGGCAGCTCCTGTCCCTGACTTGTCCTGTCCCAGCAGACCCCCACTTCCAGCAATGCAGGACTGAGGCTGCAAGTGGCCACTGAGCAGCCCTGAGATGCTGTTTGGGGTGGCCCTGGCTGTGACCTGTGGCACCAGCTCTGCCCACGGTGTGCAGGGCAGCTGAGTGCAGCAGCTTGTGTGTGCTCGTGTGTGTTTGTACGTGCACGTGTGGGCAGCTGTCTTCACGTTCCAGCACTGGACGCCCCCACAGCGAGGGGCTGAGGGGACATTGAGGGGTCCTGGTCTCCACGCTGCCTCCTGTGCTGTTTGGGGTGGGTTTTTCCCTCTCCAGCCCTGTTTCCAAACACCATAAAATCTTCAGCTAACAAATGCAGCGGCGAATAGAAAAACGGCCTTTGCCATCCAGTGTGATTATAGGGAACAGAGCCAGGGGCCTCGGGGTGGGTTATAAATCTGATTTATTGACCCAGCCCAGAGCAGCCGCGGCTCTGGCTAGTGAGTAAGTCTTAAATTTCATTGGGTGATAAATACTGAGAGCGAATCAATTTGGTAGAAAAGCTAATTAGCCAGCGTGGTTCCGCATCGATCTCTGAGCCTCGCGTGGCCGGGTGCGAGCCAGGGCTTCCATCATCCTGCAGGTCCAGGCTGCGGCCGGGTCCCCCCGCACCAATTTCACCAACCTTTACCGCGTCCTGCCCGGCACAAGGCTGGCGTGGCACACGGGGGAGCGCTGGGGACCCCTGACCGCCCGTCTGTCCCCATGCAGGTGGTGAAGGTGGTCGGCAGCAACATCTCCCACAAGCTGCGGCTGTCGCGAGTGAAGCTGGAGGACGAGGGGACGTACGAGTGCCGGGTGATCGACTCCAGCGACGGCAAGGCACGGCACCACAAGGTGAAGGCGTACCTGCGGGTGGAGGCAGCGGGGGCCCCGGGGCACCCCCAGGACACCGAGCTGCGGGAGGCGCCGCTGGCAGAGCTGGCCGTGCCGGGCTCAGCCCACGCACACCATCACCACCACCACCACAAAGCCGGGAAGGAGCTGAAGAAGCGCTCGGCAGACACCTCCTGTGTGCTGTAGGTGGGCGGTGCGGGGGGACGCCGGAGCCCCCCTCCGCCCCGGACTCAGCGGAGCCATCAAGGGTCCCGCAGCCCCTGCCAGAGACTGGCCCCGCCACCCCGTCTTGTCCAGCACCCCTGAGCATCCCCCTCTCCCACAGGGCGCCGCGGGCTCCTCCGCAGCCGCGGGGCACAGCGGTGCCGGGGCTCGGTGCTGCGGGAGCCGGGGCTGTCAGTGCCGTGGGTGCATCGCCGGGGCTGTGCCCGGGGCCGGGCCGTGTGCCCACACCCGGTGGTCCCCATTCCCCCGGCCTTGTGCGCCTGGGTGCTCCCTGCCCGCTGTCACCGCGGTGCCGCGGGCTGTGCTGAGTCCCCCCAGCCCTCTGCCCGCTGCGACCCTCCCTGCCCTGCCCTGCCCTGCCCTGCCCTCCTCTCCCCTGTGCTTCGCAGACCCAGCCGCCTGTTCCTGTAGGTTGCCCCGTTTAGTTGCTCGGTTCCAGCCCCACAGTGCGTATCTAAGTTCCAGCCTCCATCCCACAGCCCGTGTGTATCCCCCCGCCCTGCCCTGCCCCTGCCAGCCCCGCAGCCCCCAGCACGTCACGGCCTGAGCTCAGCAGAGGAAGGACGGCACGGCACATTCCTGGCATCCTCCCGGCACGCTCGGACATCGCTCAGCCAAGCAGCTCCGTGTTCCATGTGTGCCTGGGAAGGCGTGCTGGCCCCTTGCTCCCATCACTCCTCCTCGCCGGCATTTCACAGAGGATGGGGCGCTCATCCGCCAGCCCCGTGCGCCCTAGCCCCATCCCGCTGCCCGTGCGAGCCTCTCGGCCCCTCTCACTCAAGCGTCCCTCCCTCCCAGGCCACAGCAGCACATTGCCCCGGCAGGGTCTGGCGCACGGGCTCTTGTGTCGCGGTGCAAACAGCAGAGCCCGTCCCCGCTGCCCCCACGGGTGACCACGGCCACTGGGGACGGAGCTGCGGGGAGGGAGAGGGGGGTCCGAGCCTCCCCGCCCGCTGCTGGGCGCTGCTCCCCTGCTGCCCCCCAGCCTGCCACCATCAGACCTGCTGCAGCTAATAAAGCTCTTTAAACGAAGCCCTGCGGGTCTGTGCTCTGTCTGTGGCACGGCAAGGGGACACGGCTTTGGCACTGCCTTGGGTACAAAGGGACAGAGCTGGGGCTGCTGGACTGGGGCCAGTGGGGATGGGGATGCGCATCAACATCACCACCTGCATCTGAGGGCTCAGAGCTTTAAAAAGCTGCAGCAGGGGAGCTCCTGCCCAGCCTGGGAGCTACTGCCCTGAGAGGTGCAGGGTACAGCGAGGTCCCAGGTGAGCTGGGGATGCTCCATGCTGTGACCATGGAGTGCTGGGTCCTGCAGGGAGGCTGGGTGGGCTGCCAGGTGAAATCATGACACCCACCACCAGATTTCCAGCCTGGCGGGAGGTAGGGTGTCCCAAAGCAGGGTGCTGGCTGTCCCTGCGGCCTGGCTCTGCCTCTCCAATGGGAGAAAACTCCCAGCACTGGCAATGCCCAGCCTCGCCCAGCTGCCTGGAGTCCTGCAGCTCTTTTGCAACTTGTTACTTCCTGGACCTCCATCATGCTCACCCCTTGCTGTGATGATGAGGAGAAAGCTGGTGGCTCTTTCTGCCACCACAGGTGTCAATCTGTGCTGGGTGGCAGAGGACCAGGCAGAGGTGGCTGGTGTCTCTGGAGCCACAGTCACCTCAGCCACTCAGAGAGCTGTGGTCTTGGGGAGCAAAGGGCACAGGAGAAAAACATTCAGGAGCTGCAGGGCAAGGAGAAGCTGCTGGTGCAAAATTCCACTTTGCCACAAGCAATAATGGTGGCTGTGCTGTAGCAATCCCTGGCAGAGCTGTGGAGCTGGGGCTGTGTTCAAATTCTCCCAGTCAGAGAATGGGATTGCTGGGGGAAGAAGAGAGGTTGGGATGCATCTGTCACCAGTGCAGCAAAACACAGGACACAGAGGAAAAGGAAAACCCTGGGACATGCTAGGGAGGGCAGGAGACTGCAAATCACCTCAAATGGGGAGTAAACAAATTGCTGTGCAGCACAGTGATTTGTAAAACCTGGAGGTGAGCTTTAACAATAACAGGTTTTATTAGAATAGATTAATTTTGCTGAGTTTATAGGAAATCTTGGGAGCGGGAGTGGAGGAGAGGACGCTGCTGGATCTGTGTGAGTGGCTCAGCAGTGCCCGGTGCCAGGGGCTGTGTGTGGGACTGCGCCCCCAGCCTGGGTGTGGCAGTCCCCAGGGTCCTGGCGGGGTTTGTGCAGGGAGGGGTGGCTGGACACGGCTTTCTTGGCTCTCTGATCCCAGAGAGGGTGGCTGCAGTGGGGGGAGCCAGGAGTCTCCACCCCAGAGTTTTGGGGGCTGCTTGGTGGAGCAGAGTTCTGGTGGGGAAAGCTATTGGCTTGTGAAGGGACTGATCTTAATATGCAAGTCACTGCTGGGGAGGAACCAGCATCATGAAAATGCCATTTCCACGCAGTCCCTCTCCCAGCCATTATCCTGCCTCAGACAAAAGCAATTTACTCAGCCTCCAATAAAGCAAGGGTGATAACGAAGCTGAGAGGAGCTGACTGTGACAGGCAGGACAGCCTCTCCTGCCACCAGCATCTACCTGCTGGCTGTGGCTGTGGGGAAATCCTCTGGGCAGCACCATGAATTACAGGTTGTGGGTGGGGTGTCTTGGCGCAGTCAGCAGTGCCAGAGCCCTGGCTGGGTGATGTGGTTGGTTCCTGGGCATTGACGGGACAATGCTGCCCCTGAATGCCATGCCTGTCCTGCAGGATGGCAAGCCTTGGCAAGGGCAGGCTGGGTCCTTGGAGTCCCCACCACAGCACAGCTGAGCAGAGCGAGGCTGGATGCAGCCTCTGCACCTAATGGATGAGTTTTGTCAAGTGCTACAACAACCTAGAAAACTGCACCAGCCCCAAGGGCGCTTGGAAACCAAAGACAGTATTTCACTTCCCTGCCTGCCCTGTCAGAGCAGCTCTGAAGGCTCCTTTGTATAGAACCCAACCAGCGTTAAGCATTGAACAGATATTAAAAAAGAGTAAAGCTGACCTGCAGCCCTGTCCTACTGGATAAAAAGCCACTGACTTGTGTTTTCCCCGGAGAAGCAAACAGGAGGAAAGCCTGAATAAAACCAGGGAGACAAGTAACTTTAGCTGAGGGATGTGGCAGCACAGGCAGTGCCCTTGGGCCCCCCAGCAGAGATTTGTTTTGTATGTTCACCCAGGATCCCAACAGTGATGCACAAAGCCTGCTCCATGTAATAATCTATTTATTACTTTGGTTTTTGTATTTCTGAGCTGGCTTCCAGATTTAGTCAAGATCTGCCCTTTTGCTTCACTTGCATAAATCTTACCTGAGTGTCAGGAGGCAGCTGCTGCCAGGAGCTGCTCAGGTGAAGCTGAGGGATTGCGTGAGGTGTGTGAGCAGCTGAGCAAAGCAGTGCCTGTGGACAATCTCTGCAGCAAGAGCCTGGGGATGTGGGAGCTAGAGATCAGGGGAGAGGCCCCTCAGCAGGGGGAGTGAGCTGACCCCAAACACGAGTCATCCTCTGCTCACTGTACCTTGTTGTACCTGCTCTGACAAACCATGGCACTGCTGGGGTGACACAGTGCCCTGGCACTGTGACCACAGACAGACACAGAGGCTGTACTGGGGCACAGGCAGGTGCTTCATCTAATTCTCCTTGGGGTGCGGGTTAGAAATGGCCTGAGAACCGCGTTCTGGGTATGGGAGAAGCTCTAAATCACTCCCAGGTGTAAATCAGGGCTGGCTGATTCTCTACAGAACCTCACAGAGTGAGACAGAGAACAGAGCATGTTTGGCTGCCTCCATCTGGTCTCAGCAAGCTGCAGCCGTGAGGAGCAGCCCTGATGCTTCTGAGAGGACACGCTGCTCTTGCCAGTAGCATAGGTGAGGAATTTATTGGAAATGCACTTTAACTTTTGAGATTAACTGCTTTTAAAGAGAACAGGTTTATAGCGTGCCCCAAACAAGATTCTCTTCCTGGGAAAGGTAAAGGTCAGAAAAGGCTTTTGCTTTGAGTTGTCAGTCACTGTTCAGCTGAGAATGGGAGGTATCATCACAGCTGTGAAGAGATCAGAGAGGTGTAGCGGGTGCTAAAGGGGCACCCACCTAGGGATCAAGGGTTAGGAAGTAATTTTTGGAAGATGACTCACTCTTCACATTTGGAATAGCTGTGCCATTTTCTCTGCATGTGGTGCTGGTGAGCCGCAAGTCAGGAGGAGTCAGGGTCATGTACCCACTTTATCCTCAAACACCACTCCAAAAAATAAACCTTCTGCCCTGGGGAGGTGTCTCAACCAGTGCCCTCGACTGAGCAGGCCTTCCTTTGCCCCTGAACCATTTGGGCCCTCAGTGATGGTGTTTTCCCAGGTGAGCTCTATCCTGGTGGTTTCTCGTTCCCATCCCAGCCGCTGTGTAGCTATGTCAGGAAGGAGATGCCTCCTGTGTGCTGGTCCTGGGGCCCGTGCCCTCAAGCTGCTGCAGCCTCTGGAGCAGGAGCAGCACGTTGTCTGTGAGCTCGTTCCGTGGCCGCCCCATCCCGCTGAGCTTCACCGGGCGCAGGCTGGGGTGGGGGGGCTCGTACCCCTCGGGGCAGCACACCTCACTCAGGAGCAGCCAGGTGCTGTCAGGATCCACGTGCATCAAGTGCAGGAAAACACTTGGGAAAACAGCAGAAAGAGAGGAAAGAAGAGTAAGGACAAGGCCTTTTGGCTGGCACCCAATGGGGTCATTCAGAGCTAAGGAAAGCCTCGATGCTGTTGGCAACCTCTGGCAGCTGCACAAATTTGGCTTTTTACAGGGGAGTGCAGTGGCCCCTGTGCCCAAGTAAGCAGCTCACTGTTTCACAGCTACTGGCACATGGGAGAAAAATATTTATGATACTACACAGTCACTTATTGACATGGAACAAGCAGCTGGTGCAGAACTGACCCAGGTTTGGTGCTGGCACTGAGCTGTTGCTGGCAAAAGTGTAAACCTGCCTGTCCCACATGCTGGGGAGGTGACTGTGGGTGACTGCATGTGCTGTGCATATCTGGCATCTTTTGTACAACAGCTCCTGCAGAGATGTTCGGAGAAGTTCTCTGTGTTGTTCACCACTCTCCCTCTTTTGGGGAGTGAGGGAGTTAACCCTGGGGAGTTAATCTGGGATTCTCTGCCTTTCCAGAGGTGGCAAACCCAAGAGTATTTGAGGACAGCTGCCCAGGCTGGGCCCCAAGGGAAACTCAACACTTTGGAGGCCTTTTTTTCAAGTGAGATCTCCCACCATCCCAAGTCTTTATTAGCTGTCTCCAAATTTTTGTTGTTCTGCACAGCACCTTTCACAAAGCAGGATTTTAAACCAAAACCAAACACAACCTTCATTAACAACAGAATGAAGGAAAAGAGGAATCTCAACTTCCTCTGCAGATTTTCTGCTGTGTTGATTGGTTTTCACTTTGCATTTCCATACCTCAATAAGATGGGATTTGCCTTTCCAGCATGCCCTTCACACAGGGCTCCAGCTGTGAGCTGCTGGGACACAGCTGCTGCTGAAGAGCAGGAAGCTCAAGGAGTGAAAGGGCAAATGCTGATTTGTGTGACCTACACTTACCCACCCCCTCCTGCCAGTTCTCCCTGCAGCAACCTTTGGGCTTAGTGAGGTCTGTGTCAGGGTTTAATGCACAGAAGGTGTACTGGGCTTAACTGGTATTAAACTCTTGCTGTGCCCTGAACAAAATTAGACTGGAATTTGCAAGGCTCCTTCCTGAATGGTGCTGAGTGCTCTGTGAGCACCAAAGGCACTCAGCACTCATCACACCTATGGTACAGTTTTCCAAGAGCCATGGGTCTCCAGGTCTCCAGTTTTCAGTGAAATCATGGCGCTGAGTCGGGTAATGGGAAGAGAAATCAAGTAGGTCTGTCTCTGTTCCCCCAAGAAGCACAGGACTGAACTCCCTCTCTAAAAGCAAAGATCACTTACTACGAACACCACACAAAATCCAGATCTGACTGCTGTCCAAATTTCTCCTGGAACAGCTTTCATCCCTAAAGTGAGGTTGCTTCCAATGTAAAGCAGGGAGAAATCCCTTTGAGAAGCTCTCCTCTGAAAGGGAGTGCAGTGCCATGAGTAACGTGAAAGAACACAGAAATGAGATGAAGGTAGGAGAGAGCTGCCTCTCCTCATCACAATAACCCCGTGGATGTGACTTGTTACTCATACACAGCCAAAGCTCTTGCTTTTGCCTCTCTGCCATTAACACCTTGCCTGTCCCTCAGTGCAGGTCTCTGAACAGCAAGAGGGGAGATGTCACCACTGAAGCTGTTGGCAGTGTCCCCTCCCAAAAGTGCTGGCAGTGCCTATCTGTCTGCTCCAGAGAAACCAGTGGGAATGTGCTCTACAGTGATAGCTGGGCTTGGCAACAGCTGCCTCAGCAACACGACCTTTTTTCTGTGGATTGGCCAGATGCAGGTGAGCTCACAGGACTCCTCATTCCCCTGGCTTTGTTCCTGCAACTTGCTGATTGGAAGGGGAGGACTGGCCCACTCAGTTCCAGCCGGAGTGAGGGGTTGGCAGGGTACAGAGCTCTTGCTGCTGCCATCCTGGCTCCAGCTCCCCAGACACTGCCATGCCCTCAGCCTGGCTCTGATAGCTCTGTGTGCCAGCAAACACCAGCTCCCAGTGGTTCCACCCAGTTTTCAATGGGCAGCTGCAGAGATAATCCTTGCTCCTTATGGCTGGGATGGGAGCAGGCAAGGACAATGAATTGCTGTGAAGTGAACATGGGAATGGGCAATATTGTGCAGCAGGCTGCTGATCCCCAGCACACACACAGCTGTAGCTCTTACACTCACAGCACAAACACTCTGCTCTCCAACCTCTTGCTCCAGGGAGAGTGACCCTCAGAGATTATCCAGACCCTGGAGAACTTACTGCCTCTGGTGCCCATAATGGCTCGAGGTTGTGATTATCCCTGATAGCCTGGAGTGCTGCAGCTTAAAGAACAACTTGACTTATACATTTTCAAACTAACTCTGGGGTAGTTTCCAAGCAACCTGTTTCCATGGCAAAGAATCCTGGGGTTAATCCAAGTTTGTTTTCTGTTGTTGCCTTTTTCTTTTCATTTTTCTTTTCTTAAATATCACTTTATTGAATTTTGCCTTGAGCAGGTGGCTGTTCTGGCATGCTTCAATCCAGCCTGGGAGTGACAGCTGACAATGAATATCCAACAAACCACACAAGCAAACCAGAAGAAGTAAGCTGCATAATCAGCCTTGGTATCAAAAAAGGTCCCAAAATAGCTCATATTTGTCCCAAGTGTGCTAAACTTATTCTACTAGCACAGAGCAATTTGGCTATTCTTCTGCCTTGTCTTTTCCCAAGCTCTGAGCAAAGCCATGGCACAGTGAGCAGACTGGCAGAAGAACAAGGTTTCCTGACTTTCCATCCCTGCTGAATGTTTAACTGGATACAGCCCACCATAGGCTTTGGTAAGAACTGAGGAAATTATTTCAGTGTCTTAGGGAAAAAAAAATTCCTATCCCAACTGCTGACTGAAAGGTCATGGGCTGCAAACATTTAGTAGGAATTAAGTGTACATTTCAAAACAGTCACTTGAAATGGAAAGAATGGAAAACTACTTGTCAGTTTTGACAGGGGCTAGTGACAATTTCCTAATCTCTTTTCCTTCAAGGTTTTATTCCCTGAAGTGAAAAGCTTGTAAGGGATGATGCAACTTCATAAATTGACGAGAAGCTCAGATTTACATATTGTGACTTTAAGTTTCCATCATCTCTCCCCTGGCCTTGCTCCCAGTGGCAAGGCCCCACACTCCCGTCCTTCTGGGCACTCCCCCACACTTGCATGGGCTTATCTTCTTCAATGATGGCAAAGACTTTTCTACTTCTCCTTGGCATTCCCAAACTCTTCTTCAGTAGCTTTGGTCCCATTGGTGATTTTGCATTTGATTTTTATTTCTTGTTTGTTTTTTTTAAAAGCTTTGGATAATACTCTCCTGGAATACTCCCAGCAGTCATCTTCTAGTAAAGCCTATTGTTATTGTCCCATTTTCTCTTCCTCAGATGTGCTGGAGTTCTTTTTTTTCCCCAGCATCTATTTTTGCCTGTTGAGTATTGCATGAAACTGCAGTTACAAAAATCACTTACTCCCACTGCTTCATCTAATAAAGCTACAGGGTCCCATAAATGGGATTAAGCAGACTCCTTGGGGCATGATAACATCCCTGGATGATAGCCAAACTCCCTTTTTCGTTTTTCTTTTTTCTTTGTGTGGCTCAGGCATCTTGGCCAAAAATTCTTGCTCAGCCCTTTGCATGTCTACAGAATCCTCACGTAGTCAGTGTATGATTTTTGGAGCTACAACTGACTTTGCAAGTCCTGACCTTGCTCTTGACAGGTCACAACCCATCAGCTGAATAAGAATCCTAGGAGCTGAGCAAAGGCCAGTTAGTATAAATCACCATGGCAAGCTGATTCCAAACATCCTTTTACCTCATATGATTTCTGCAGTGATAAAGCTGAGTTATGTGACGTATGCTTGCAGTCAGGCTGGGGCTAAGATTAGTTCTGGTCTATCTGTTTTTAGAAGCATTTAAAATGCAGAATTTCTCATGTATCAGGCAGATAACACTGCCCTTGCTTAGATGGAAAGGGCCTTATGTGTGACAGCCTGTGTCAGTTTGTAGGATTACTTTCAGGCACATGGAGAGCAAGAAGAGGCAGAACTTACAGGAATGTGGTGGTTCAGCAGCTGGAGAACAGAAATGGAAGGGTGGCTGAGAAGTGATTCTTATCCTGATAGAGGAGCTGATTGTTATGGTCCAAACTAATTCTGACTTTTCCAGGCTGAAACCTCGTATCAGGGAAATACAGTTAAAAGTGAGTGTGATATGATGAACTCTGATACATCCAGGTTCCAAGACCAGGGATTGCACAGGACTAAACTGAAAAAATTAAATCCAAAAGAAACCTCCAAATGCTGCCATGTCCGTAGAGTGAGGCCAGGCATGATGCATATCTCAGTGCACACGTGTCTGGTCAATGGAGTTAAACAGGAGACAGCAAGGGCTTCTATGAGCAGCTTGGTTCGCTCACATATGTAACGTATGGTGCATCAAAAGCATGGGGGGAGGAGCAAAACATATGGCATTTTCCCCCTAAAATATAATAAAAGTAACATACAGGAGAAAAATGTTAAGTTGCCCTGAACTTGGTGCCCTTTTGCTCTTACAAGTGAGCTCACTTCACCATACAGCTTCCAACAGGGCTCATTTCATATTCCCCCTACCCCTGCTGTTGGGGGGAAATTGCACAGCTTCTCAAGCTGCTTGGTTAATGATTTAAAAGCTTCAGATTCCAAATATCTAGATAAGTCCTGGTGTTCTGCTTTTCATCCAGCATTGGATACACAGACTGAGGCATTACTGCATTAAGGGGATGTACTCCCACAGCATAGAGCCCCTCTGCAGAACAAATGCTGCTGGAGCCTGCTGTGCTGCTGTGAAAGCCTCCAAGGTAAAAATAAACCTGCTCCCACCCGCGCAGAGATGCAAACAAAGGAATGCTCCAGCTCCGGAGAGCGCTGCCTCTGAACTGCTGCCCAGCCACACAAAGCCCTTCACACCCTGCACCCCCGGGAGCCTGTGCTTTGTGAAAGGGAATGGATGGGGCGAACTTCCCTTTCCCAGAGCAGCCTGCCCTGGAAATCCGAAACCGCAGAGCCTGCAGAACCTGCTGCTTTCCCCTCCCCTCGGGGGAGGGCAGGGCTGGCCGCACAGGAAGGTTGGGGGGGGGTTGGATTTCACCCCCATCCTTCGGCAGAGGAGCTTTCTGATTTATGTCCTGTGTTCTGCACCTGGACTGGTTTTGTCTCCTGAAATCTCTGGCCTTGGTTCCAGGTGACAACATATGACAATAGTGATTTCTTATCCTGACAGCAGAATATGCTGAGCAGGATTTTGTACACCAAGCAGCAAAGTATATCTGTCAACACTTCCTAGAGCTGGAGTGTATTCACCTAAACTGTCTTTGCTCTTTTAGACTCTCCCAGCTTCTCAGAGCAACGCTGGTGCCAAGACTGACAGCTTCCCAAACAAACTCTGGTCCACCTGGCAGAGCCTAGGTTGGAGCCCAGGGAAAATGGAAGGATAACAGAAGTAAATCCCCCAGCCTGCAGAAGGTATTAAGTGATCAAATACAAGGGAATTCCTGGCACATCCTCCTCCATAGCTGTCTTCCCTCTGCAGTTTGATGCCACCAGTGGGCCAAGATCCTCAAGTAAGGAAAAAGCAAGTAGCACATCTTCCCCTCTGTCCTCAAATGCACTGCCAGGTCATCTGTAATGTCTGTGCAAGCTGACAACTGACCTCTCTGACTTGTTTTGGGGAGTAAATGATACTTCACCACAGAAAACTTCCATGAGAGACCCTGTTGTACAGGACTTGAACATGCTGGAAGGTGGAACAGGTGCAAAAGGAATGCCCCCTCTGTCCCCCACTATTTGTACACCCAACACACCTGTATTTAAAAGACATTACCTCTGGGCAGCTTCTTGCAGTTTCACAGGTTGCTTGGCACTGAGGTAAATCAGGCAGGCATCTGCCACTTTATTCAGGTCACTCTCGCCTGCAGAAATGGAACAGGAAAGAAGGGTAGGAGGTGACCTCCTCAGCAGCTGCTGCCTAATGGAATCAGCTCCAAATTGGCAGCAGAGGCATCAGAGCCTTTGAGCTGTCTGACCCAGAGCTCTTCTGACCTTGCCTTTTAAGCATCTTGCTGCAAAGCCAGGAAAGCAATCAAGGGCACTGAGAGGAAAAGAGCAACTAGCCAGCAAATGTTCTCCCTCATCAAAGTCAGTTCCAGAAATTTCACTTGGCAAGAATTTCAGAGTTTTGTTCAATAGAAGAGCGTGATGTGCTGGATTCAAAGGGTCACCCAGAGATAAGCCCATAATGGAACCAGTCAAGCTAGCCAGAAGTCTTATCTGGGCTCCAGTTTGTCCAGGAAGAACAAAGTGTGGCCCAACAGGCCCTACAGCAATGCAGGGACTATGTTATGCACCCTCTTCTCACCCACAAGTGGGATGAGCAGTTAGATTTTGCACATGGTGGGAACCTTTTCTCCCATTTAAAGAGTGCCCAGCACCTCTTTACAGAGCTCCCAAAGAGACCAGATTCAGGCTACAGAAGATCAGGAAATCAGTTCTCTGGGCAGCAGGGAGAGAAGCAGCAAGTTGAGAGGAGAGGGTAAAGTCTGGCAGAGATCCACAGAACCTGTGCTTCCCCCGGTACTCACCCATGTCCAGCCTCTCACAGAGAGAGCCCAGGCCCTGCAGCACAGCCAGCTGCAGCTTGAAGGCCAGTGTGTGGCTGTACACAGGCCCAGCTCTGGCACTCACTGGGGCCTGACTGAGGAGGGAACTGGTCAGCCTGGGCAGAACATCTTTGGAGAATCTCTGCCTCAGGAAGTCCCCACACGTTTGAGCCAGGGTACACAGCACCTAAGAGAGACATCAGTTACAGGGGATTGTGCACACACGGGCCTGGGAGCAGCTCAGTGATCCACACCAGCCTGGGGGATTCAGACACTTACTCTCCCTGGAGAATTGTTTTTGCAGGTGAGAGTATTGTGATCACACCTACCCCAGTTCCCCCATAATGAGCAGAAAATGAATGTTTGAAAGGTTGAGTGAGCTGTACCCTGCTCTGCAGTGTCACTGGGCTGACCTCCTGGGCTGCCCTTCCCTCATTAGCACAGGAAAGGTAAGAACAGCTGTGCAGTCTCACTCAGAATTAGTGGAGAGGTCTCTGATGGAAAATGCCATTAAATATCATTATATCCTTAAGTCTCTTTTGTGGTGCAGAAAACCCATCTTTCCAAGCAAGTAGAAAAGGCCAAGTGGCCACAGGAAAGGGCAACCAGCACCATTGGTGTGTGTCCACAATCAAACTCAAACTGGGTAGAGAATGCCTCTAAATGCATGTGAAAACAAAGTGAGGTCCAAGTGGCCAGAACACTGATTTCTCCTTTGGAACTTCACTGAGCTCATGGTCTCAGTGTGCAGGACTGAGATGCTGGTTATGTTGTGCTTGTTTTACACTGATATGACACTTCAAGTGCTGGAATTTAGTCAGGAAGATACTTTGGGGGGAGCTCATACAGCAAAAGCCAAGCTGGGTACAAACTGTAATGACGACTTGAACTTTTCAAAAGTTAATTAGTTTTTGTACAGCAATCTCTACCTCCTTTTAGGGCAGGCACATGATAGGTCTGGCTATTCTGAGATTCTAGTGCATGGCTTCTGGAATCTGGGCAATCAAATTATTCACAGTGAAGGATTCTAAAATGAATCTCACTCTGTCCAGCAGACTAATTCCTCTGCAATGCTAAGGCTGGCAACCTCTGGAAACATGCTTTACTGGCCATCCCGTGAGTCAAGAGGAGAAAGGAGCCAGCTGACAAGGTCAGGAGCTCTTTAATAACGTCATTATAGGGCCAAGTCTTTGTCCAACCTCTCCCCTCCCTTGCCAATGCCTCAATCATGAAATGTTCCCATATCTTAAATCTGAGACTTCCAAGAGGATACTGGGACTGTCTCCAGCAAGGCCAAGCTGCACTCTGTGGTGCCCCTAACAGCTGCTCAGGCTGTAGAGCTGTTCTTCTCATCCAACCACCAACATTGCTGCTTCCCCCAGGAACAGCACCAAGGGTTTACCTGTGCACAAGCTGCAGTGAGAGCAGTACAAACCCACCCACAGCAGAGCATGGTGACCCCACGCTCCAAACCACATTTAAACATCACTGCAGAAGCTTGGTGCTCTCTCCTGAGCTGCAGCACTGCCTGAGCCACCTCCTGCCTCAGCCCCAGCTGGAAATGCTGCTGGCAGTCACGGCCATACCTTGAAGGCTCTGAGCACTGCCAGAGGGTCGTCGTTGATCAGCCGGGTGACGAGAGCTGGCCAGACACGGTGAGCCATGGGAAGCAGATGGTTTCCATGAGGATGCAGCATGGTTACACAGAGCTCCAGCACATCCAGGACCTGGGAAGGAGAGGAGGGAACAGGCTCTGAGTGCTGCAGTGCCAGGCATTCAGGTGGATCCCAGCATCACGTCAGGAAGTTGGGAGGAGGGGTTGCACAGCAAAGGGTGAGGTTTTACTGCAGCAGGAATGGGGACAAGTGAACAGTGCTTAGAGATCAGGCCTGCTTGGAAAAGGACAAGCACTGCAGTGACACAACCTGTGCAGGGTACAGAGCTGGGCTGGGCACAGGGCAGGATTCCTGCCCTTGTCTCACAGGCTGAGCTGCATACTGGGACCTCACTGCAGCTGTGGCAGCAGGATCACCTGGCAGAGCTGGGGCTGCTGGGATGAGAATCTGGGTTATGCCTCGTTTTTCTGTCTCACTTTGCACTTTAAAAGGAGGCCACCTTCAAAGGGTTTTCATAATTAGAAAAAAGCCAGGCTTTTAGCCCTGCTTATCATCACCCCAGCTACTTCAAAAAC
This sequence comes from Sialia sialis, assembly GCA_009812075.1. Classification (NCBI taxonomy): domain Eukaryota; kingdom Metazoa; phylum Chordata; class Aves; order Passeriformes; family Turdidae; genus Sialia; species Sialia sialis. The sequence goes on along the minus strand of VRYO01000116.1, from coordinate 402,249 downwards.
ATTCATCAGCCTGTGCACTGCAGCCTGAGGAAGGGGGAGGGGAGGCACAGATGGGAGAAAGATGCTTCTGTTTCCTCCACCAAAGGACAAAGCACAAGACTTAACTGTCATAAGCATCAAGGAAAAGTGCTTAGTACAAAGCCACCCCTAAGATTCTATAGTGCCTGGCTTCCATTCCTAATCCAGAGCACTCCCAAAAAATCATCTCCCTTTCTCTTGCCAGGTTTGGAGGATCTGTCCTGCTCGAGCATATGGTAGCACAAACCTGGGGATGGCAGGGAGCCCAGCGTGCATGGCACACACACTGAAGAGCTACCAGCCCCTCCATGGGCACCATCTGTCCCCTCAGAGCCGGCGATTACCGACCTTCAGCCGCACTCGGAGGCTCCTGTCAGACAGCAAGTGGATGCACCTCTCCATCACATCCCTGGCCAGCTGGGCATGGCTTGGCATTGGAGCTTCTCCTTCCATGTCAGAGCTGGGCTCTGGCTTAGCAAGGGGAACCTCATCTGGAAGACAAAACCATTACTGAAGCCATGAAAATGACTTGGGAGCTCTGGGAGATCACAGTACCCATCCACAACCACTCTGCAAATTCCTGAGTAAGGCCCTTAGGCATTTTCTAATGTGCTTAGATACAGTTAAGCCTATGAGTTCTGTGGGTTAGTGTCAGGTTCAGTTAAGAGTGTGAGGCTAGGGAACATTCGCTTTCTTCACTGGACAATGCAGCTGGTGTGACATTTGCAGTCTCTTCTCACCATGGACTTATTTCCCATTGATTTTTATTAAAAATGAAAAGCCTGGGTATTTAAACATGAGGTATTTAAAGGTCAGGATTGCAGCACAGCCCAGTGAAGACTAAAAAAGTTCCCTTTATGGATGTCTGCAGTGCCTTCCAAGGCCAAGTGAGAAGGAAGCAGTGGCATCACTAGCCTGGAGAAAACAGTACAGAGATTCCCAAAGGAACATGAGGAAAATGCACAAGATCCTGGAAAGGGGAAACTTCAGGTCCTGAACCCAAATGAACTGTTAAGAGGTCAGAAAAACCACAGTGTGCTTGTGTCTCAGAGCTAGAGAAGCCTTGATCTGCAAACATTTGGGTCCCCCACTAAAACAGAATAAGGTGAGAACACCCAACAGCACTTTACATGAAGTGGTCAGCTCAAAGACCTGAGACTGCCAGCCTGGTCTCAAGGCCCCCATGTGACAAAAGGACACCTCAGAGCTCACCGTCTCCCTGCAAGCTGACCTGCAATGCTCCTCTGCAGCCACACACAGCACTGACCTGCCTCCTCCTCCTCCTCCTCCAGGTCAGGAAGATCACCCTCTGCGATCTTCTTCTGGCTGACATAGTCAAGGAAGAATCGCTCCACTTCTTGACTTGTCATTGTCACCTCCCGCTGCTCCTGGGACCGAGCCCTGCTCTGCCCCTTGTCAGTCTGCCTTTGCTGGTGTTCCTCAGCACTGGGCACTCCAAACCACTGCACTGCAAAAAAGGAACTGACATGTCACTGAGCAACCACAATCCCCTCCTGCAAGTCAGCAAGGTGCCGGGGAATCCATGAGAGATGAGATGGTTCTCACACCTCATGGGATTGCACCTGATTCAGGCACCTGCTGTCACATCCCAGACACCTCCTTGATAGTATGGGAATGTTAAAAAGGAATACATGCCATGTGCTCCTACAGAATGTTCACATGAGCAGTGAATCCATCCTTTCTCAGCCACTAAAGGCCATGATTCTGTAAAAAGGCTGCAGGCCAGGCAAACTGGAGAGAGAAAGCTACTGGTGATCTTTGCATGAGCCCTGGCCCAGCAAGCAAAACACAGTGACCATCACACCGCAACACCCTGGCTACCTGGAACCTCCCATGGCAAGTGGAAAGGTCCAAGACAAGTACCCTTAGTGACAGCAAGGCTGAATTACACCAAGTAAACATTGTTTTGGTACCTAGAGCACTCATGACTGAGTGGAGGACCCTGAGGAAGGTGGAAGCCTGGCTGATGTAAGACTGATCTAGTGCAAACAGGACATCTTGGATGACATCTTCTATCAGTGGCAGCAAGCTGGCATCTGAATTCCTCAGCATTGTGTCCAGGACCTGGGATGCACGTGGCTGATACGCCAGCTGGCGTAAATTCAGGGAAATCCCATTCACCAGATAGTCAGAATTCTCACTGATCAAACACTGCACTGAGCTATAACCACAGGCCTCACATATGTCTGCCAGTGTCCCTAGTGCTGTCTCACTGATGAGCAGAGTCCTGTCACCAGCCTTTTCCAGCACAGGGTAGAGAGCTGACAGCAGCAGCAGCCGGAACTCCTTCCCGAGGACAGTGGCAAAGCAGCCAACGCCCTCCAGCTGGATGCAGATCTGCCAGATGTTGCTGTTCATGGTGCGGGTTGTGACTGGGGGCTCAGAGGACAGGAGGAGAATGCCACTGGATGCCCCTCCTGCACGGCCAGCAAGTCCCAAGTGCTGCTCTGACTGCTCAGGGCTGCTTTCCTCTGTGTCCACACTAGTGACCAAATACCAGTTCGCCTGGTCCATGTACTCATCCAGAATGGATGTTATGGACCCTTTGAGATCATCCACATTCAGTGGAACTTCCCTTTCCTGCAGGAACTCCACTCCCACTCCGGCAGCTCCCATGACCAGCTCGTTGAGGATCATGGCTGCCTGCTTTCGGTACAGGCCAGACTCGCTGTACAGCCCCATGAAGTGATCCACAAGCAAGTAGAGGTTCCCGAAGAAGCCAAGAACACGACACACTTGCTGAAGGAGCTGGAAAACCTTCTCCTCCGTGAAGAAGCGGAAGTATTTCTTCTGGCACCTGCCTTTCTGCACACCCTGCTGCAAGGGGCCTGGTGGCTCAGAGCGCCGGGCCTCCACTATCTTCACATCAGTCACATCCAGCTCCAGAACCTGCACCAGCGCCTTGGACAGGCGCTGCAGGTGGGACACGGAGTTGAGGACAATGTTAATCTTGGGGCCCAGCAGCTTCAAGTAGCCAAGCAATAAGCTCAGCGTGGAAACCTTGCCCATGTCATCCTGAGAGTTCATCAGGCGGGGAAGAGCTGTGGCGAGGGAATGGAGGTTCTCAGAGAGGACATCAGCAAGAGCCCTGTTCTGTGCCACGATCCTCTGCTCTGCGATCCCTTGCAGAACTTTGTTACACCTGCTCTGGACTTCGCTGTTTTCATCATTAACCAGCCCAACCAAGGCCTTTAAGAGGTGACTGAACGAGTCCACCAGTGACTGACTGCAGTTCCTCAGTAAGTGGTGGACCAGCTCCACCAGCTCCAGCCTCACCTTCCAGTGGGGGTGAGCTGAAGAAGATTCAACCACTTTATGCAAGAGAAGAGAGAGCTTTTCAGCAGTACTTTTAGTCCAGTCAGGTCCTCTATGGATCATTAGCTCTGATATTCTGCTGTGTTCCACTAGCAGCTTTTCCTTGCTCTTTGGGATTCTGGCTAGCTGTTTGTCAGCCATGACCAGGCCAACAATCAGACGAAAGAGTCTGATGGCAGAAACAGTGGTTTTGTGACCCTGTTTGATGTCTCCAGCAATAATTCGAGACAGTGTAATAGAAATTCCGGGCAGAAAAGAAGCAAACAAATCCCCACATTGCTGTTCCTCATCTTCATCCAGGTGTCGGTGCTCCTGGCAGTCACACTGCAGAACCAGGACTTGCAAGCACTCCAAAGCTGAGATCTTGATTTGCTTTGCTTTTTCGTGCTCTGCAAGTGTCAGAAGCAAAGACACAGCAAATCCTAAGAGTGGGAGGCTGGAAGGTTGGTACAGAGACAAGATAACATCCCCATAAGCCGAATGCATCAAGGTGTGGAGTGCCTGGATCACAGCCAGCTTCAGCTCCTCGGACAGCGGGGCGGCTTTGCCCGAGCTGGGAGGGGGAGCGAGGCAGCTGCAGAGCTCAGAAAAGAGCTCCTGCAGCAGCTCCTGCTTCTTCACGCACGTCGCAGCAAGCACGGAGGAGATGCACTGCACCAGGCTCTGCACCAGCCGCTCCTGCTTGGGCCCCGGCACCCGCAGAGCGAATCGCAGCGGGAACAGCACGTACTCCTGCAGCTCCTGCAGGGCCGCGCCGCTCACCCCGGCCAGGTGCGCCTGCAGCTGCCGCACGTTCTCCATCGTCTGCGCCCTCGTCAGCTGCACGCAGACGGGGCGCAGCGCCCCGAACGCCGCCTGCGGGGTGTCGAACACGGCCATGCCGGGGGACCGGGGCCGCGGGCCCTGCCCGGTGCGGGGGGATCTCGCCTGGGGCCGGGGCCGCGCTGGGGCCAGGACGAGCAGCCCGGAGGGTGCCGGATGTGACGCCACGGCACCAGCGCCACAAAGCTCCCGCGAAGTGGGGCGGGCACTGTGAGAAAAGTCGTGGGTGTCCGCAACACACATGCGCCGGGGACGTGACACTGAACTAACGGGGCTGTCAGCGCCACAAAGCTCCCGCGGGCCTGGGTAGGCGCTGTGAGAAAAATCGCGAGTGCTAGCAGTGCGCAGGCGCTTCTGGTGGTTGCGCGTGCGCTGAGCTTGCCCGCCGTGAGGCCCGGCTCCCTCCGGCGCTCCGTACGATGCCGCCCCTCGCCCCGCGGCGGGGTCAGGGCGCGGGCGGCCATCTTGTGGCGGCGGCCCCGGCGGGTTGTTGTCGGTGAGGCCGCGCCGCGCCCCCTCCGCGGGCGGAGCAGCCCCGGCCCCATGTCCTCCTTCTCGGAGTCGGCGCTGGAGAAGAAGCTGTCGGAGCTGAGCAACTCCCAGCAGAGCGTGCAGACGCTCTCGCTGTGGCTCATCCACCACCGCAAGCACGCGGGGCCCATCGTCGCCGTTTGGCACCGGGAGCTCCGCAAAGGTGCGCGGGGGGTTTGTCCGGCGGGGGCCGCTCTGGCAGCCCGTGCCCCGAGGTACCGGGGCCGCTCGCGGAGCTGCCGGTGAGCGCGGCCGGTTCCTCCTGGCGGAGCTCCGCGGGTTGGCGCCGGTAGAAGTTGGTGCTCTGGGAGTTTGTGGGAGCCTGGGCGCTGTTTACCGGCTGTTGTTGTTGTTTACTGAAGTTCGGGGGGAATACCACGTGTGAGGGGTGTATCCGGTCATACTGGCGGCGTTTTTGGGAAGGCAGTGGATGGAGGCACAGCCAAGTGTGGGATGAGAGGGAGGAGATGCTCAGCTCTGGGCGGGCGGTTTGGATGTTCAAAAGGAGATGTACGAATTACCTTCCCTTGGAAATGCTCTACCTGTTTGACTCCGTTTTTCAATTTTGGGTTTGGATTCATACAACTCACCCATTATAGAATTAGTGAGAGGAGATAAGCAAAGAAAAAGTAGTTGTACAAGTTTATAAAACTTTTTGGCACTACCATCCAGAAATATTTTGTGCGTGTTTTCTTGTAGATTAACAAAAGATAATTCTCCAGATGGCTTAATCCTGCCAGTGCCTAATGGAAGGCGCTCCTGTCCATGGCAGGGAGTAGGAAGAGGTGATCTTTAAGGTCCCTTCCAGCCCAGACCATTCTGGATTCTGTGTGGATGCCCTGTCTGCCACTGTCACCATTCCCCTGCGGGCACCAGCACTGTGAGCCCCTTGGGGCAGCTGGGCTGTCTTCTATGTGGTTGCTGGTTTCTGCCATTTGTAGTTTTTTCACGAGTTTATGGAAGATCTGAGTTTGCCCTGTTGTGGAAATGAGCACCTTTGTTTTCTGCCTTCTATGTGTTCACGGTTGTTTTGCTTGGGGGAATGGTGAAACTCCCCAGTTCTGGCCATATTAAACTAGAAACTGGTGGTGTCCAAATAGGAAAATTTAAGGTGTATTGAAAAAAATTTGATGTTTGGAGCATTGTTTGGAAAAGTTTTGAGTTTCCACAATAGTTTTCTCCTGCAGTTTCACTCAGCTCTGAGTTATGCTGTTTTACTCAAGTAGTTTTCCTGAAGTTAATTAATAAAAAATAAACTAATTATTTTATTAATGTGCTGATGGATTAGAACAACTTGTTTTACTTGTGTTTAAAATATATTGGTTTTTCAGAGTTGGTGTCACTGTGCACACAAAGCATTAAACTCATGTTTGTTTTATGAATTAATTAAAACAGGGCAGAAGTGAGGACATTGAGAACTACTTGACTTGAATGCCCCTGATTTGCTTTGGTAGCATGGAAATGTTTTGAACTTTGTTTTTAGACTGCAAAACTATAAACAACTTTGAAAGCCCTGTTAGTGATTCCTGGTGAAAGAAGTGAGAAATAAATGCAAACTCTCCTTTTGTTTTTTCCTTTTTTCTTTTTTTTTCTCCCCTTTCTCAGCAAAGTCGAGTAGGAAACTTACTTTCCTGTATTTAGCAAACGATGTCATCCAGAACAGTAAGAGGAAAGGTCCTGAATTTACCAGAGAATTTGAATCTGTTCTTGTGGATGCATTTTCTCACGTTGCCAGGTATGTTGCTGTATTTCTTCAGCTTTCTTGCATTCTTGTTTTTCAAAGCTTAATTCAGTTGGGTTTTGTTGTGTTTTTAAGTCTAGGGGATGCTTGTACCCATTCTGTAGGAGAGATTGGATCCTCACTTCGTTGTGGTTGGGGACTGTTCAGTGTAAATGGCTAACTTTGTGTGTGAACCAGTCCTTCACAGCTTCACGTGTTCGTTCTCTATGTGCAGCTCCTATGGACTTCATTTCAGTTGTTACATAAAGATCTGACAGATCTGTTTATGGGCAGTGGAACTGAAGAGTTGGGTGTGTTTATTAAAGCCACATAATGAATGGCTCTGCCCCATTGTCCAATGACTTTAACAGAGCTGATGTTTTGGGTCACTGGATTCTCACCAGCCTCCTGGTTTGAGCAGTTTCTTTGTGTGTTACCTGGCTAGTAATAACCTTGCTGGAGGAAGGAAGAATTTTATAGTTGAAAGGGAAGAAGCGATGCAGCCACCACCTTATCAAAAATGCACTGTTGTTTAGTTAAGGTTGTGTCTAAACAGCGTAATAAATCCACTTATCTTAGCTGAACAACACTAATGCTGTGGGTATTTGTTCTGTCAGAGCACACTCTGAGTGCATTTATGTGCCTAATGATCCAATCAACCTGGTTTTAACTAGGGTGTTATTGGCTGAAACAACTGTTTAAAGTTAATACTCAGAGTGGTAAACTTGTCAGCTTCAGGTTTTTTATGAACTCTTACTGCAAATTGTGAATGATAGCAAGTTTCTTCTTTCACAGCTTTTCTGCCCTTACTTTGAGGTGGGAATGGTGGGGCACTTCCTGTCAATCTCTAGGTCAAATAAACGGGAAAATTGGCCACAAGTGTGTTTTGCACAGTGTCTCAGACAGTATGAGCAAGATTCTCTCCAAATGTTCCCGTATTGCAATGAGTGCAGCTGCCAGTTTGGAAGATGCTCTCTGAAAACATAAGGAGTGTTGATCAGCTGAACTGTAATGACTTCCTAATCTTTGAACAGAGAAGCAGACGAGGGCTGCAAGAAGCCCTTGGAACGATTGCTGAACATCTGGCAGGAGAGGAGTGTGTATGGCAGCGAGTTCATCCAGCAGCTCAAACTGTCTATGGAAGATTCCAACAGCCCCCAAACAAAAGGTGAATGCATTTTGCTTGTCATGTGTGTTTTGTTTTTAAATTGGTGCATGTTTCACTGGAAATACTGTGAGGAGTCAAGCTCTAGGCTCGTTTAGTTGAGTTGTTCCCAGAGCTAGTCATGGAGATTCTTCAGGACTGTGTTGAGAAGTCTGATTTTCATGAAACTCCCAATTGTGATTTGCAGGTGTGCTGTCCTTTGCCTTGGGGCTGGCAGTGAGCTTACCTGGGTGTGATGTCTGGTTCTGCTGGTGCAGATATAGTGCTCCAGGGCTGCCTTTTGGGGTGAAAGCAAGTTAGTCATGCAGGGAACTGTTGTGTCCACTTCAAGTCAAGTGTCCCACTCTGCATCTCTGAGGCTGCTTAGCTGGTTATTAGAGTGTCTTATTCAGTGTTAATGCTTTCATTCTCATATTATTTGTTTGTTTTCCATAGTTACTGTATTTTATTATGATACAGCAAGGAGTTTTGAATAATTGAAGTCTGGAATATATGCCCCAGAAGCTTGTCTGGTCTCTTTTTTCTTACACCAGCTGATGTCATTTGGAGAAAACTCTTAACTTTGCATAATTCAATATCATTAGACCATCACAGGTATAACCTTATTACTGCATGAGACCTGTGAGAAACTGAGCATAATAAGCTTGTGTTTACTGTGCTGTGATTTACTGCTTTGGTAGATCTTGGCTCTTTAACACTTGGAGGTGTTTCACTGTAGTGCTCCAGTGGAAAGAAGGGAGCAGTGGGATGCCTAAACCATGGAAGGTGAGGGTCATTAAAAATCAAGAATGTTAAGGGAATGTTTGTCCACCTTACAGCTTGTCCTGGTTTGAAAGACAGGTGTCTGCTGAGAAAGGCAGGAGCCTCTCTTGAAACAGAGAATGTAAACCACCTTCTCTCCAAGTTATTATAATTTTGAAATCAAGGGGCTCTCAGGCAAAGATATGGGAGCTAGGAATAACAGTTCTTTACCAAGAAAATTGAAGTAGAAATACAATATACAAAGAAACAAACCCCAAACCCTGACAAAGTCAGGATACAACCTGACACCCTTCAGGCAGGGTGCTGGTAGAAGTTAGATTAAATGGTGACTAAAGTCCTCCTGCAGTGATAGATGTGGTTCAGTTGGAGCAGTGCTCCTGTGCAAGGTGCAGTTTCCCTCCAGAGATCCAGTGATGATGTGGAAAAGTCCGGTTGTCCTCTGGAGTCCAGGGGAACAAGGGCTGCCTTGGTGTCCTAAAACCCCTGGTTTTATCCTGGTGAGAAACGTTGGGCTCTTCCCCCTGGCTGGGGCAACGTCCAATGGGATGAAATAATCTTATCAGTTCTACTGTGGGACTCAATGGCCATTAGCAGAAGATACCTCAGTGAAGGAAGGATGTGTTGTGAAAAGATAAAGAACACTGCCCCAGCTGGTTTCAATGGATGGCCCATTAGCAGAATATTGCCCATGGAGATCAGGATCACTGCCCCCACCCTCAACAGATGGTGATAGAATATCTATCATATCCTGTTTTATCATATCCTGTACTGGTAACCCAAAACATAGCTGAAGAAAGTGGATGTTTCATTCCTGGAAGTGTTTAAGTGCGGGTTGGATGGGACTCTGGGCAAACTGGTCTTGTGGAAAGTGTTCCTGCCCATGGCAGGGCAGTTGGAACATAATGGCCTTTAAGGTCCCTTCTGTTAAGCCATTCTATGAAGTGTCATTGTCTTCAAATGAGCTGGAATGACATTGCTGCTCTGGTCATATTTTTTTCTATTCCCCACAGAGCTCTGATGATGTGATAGAGTAGGTTTGGTCGTTAGTAAAAGGCTCTTATGTCATTCTTAGGTGGTGAAAAGGTCTGATTGAGTTGGTATTTAGTGTAGAATTAATATGAAGATGTGAGCATGAATGAGATGTATGTGAAGACATCTCTGGCTGTACCTTTGTGCTTTTTCACACACTGCTTTGGGCAGGACTGCTGGATGGATGCTTTAGCAGCTTACACCAGTGCCCTTCCACATGCCCCTGATTGAGGTAAACCTTTTGCAATTTCTTCCCCAGATTGACCAAAGGGGTTGTCCCATGTGTATGGAAACAGAGGTAGTCTGTGCTCTGGGGTGAAGGTGAACAGTCTCTGCATGAACTGGCTCATAATGGGCTTTCTGTTGTCTGGGTGCAGTGAATGAGGCACCTGTGTGTTATCAAAGGCCAGAAGTTACACTTCTGGTAACCCTGACCTGCATAACTGAGGATTTGAAACTTAATTTAGTGTACTGAGTAACTGTTTCACAAGTGTTTAACTTTGAATCTAAAGGTATTGATAATTGACACCATGTGTTATTTCCTGGTCCTCTGGCAACCAGCTGTGGCTCAGTGTCCTTTCCGTTTGGCTGATGGGATCAACCACTTCTGCTACTGTTGTCTTCTCAATTTAAAACCATTTGTACAAAACCAAACTTCCTGAGAGTAACAGATCTTTGTCTGTGGGAAGCAGAGTAAGGGAATATAAACGCTTCAAGAACTGCTGTGTGCTCAGCTTCACTTGGCAAGAAACTTCGTTTTTGCCTGGGTGATTAGAGATATTAATGTAGTATCTTTTATTTGAATGCAAATTCAGGCCTTTTTTTGAGTGTGAATGTTACTGCCTTGCCAATTCATGGTCAAAAAAAAATTTGAAAAATTCAGCAGACTTATCCTGTGTATTATGCTTTGATTGGTGTGTGTGCAAATTAGCTTCTTGATGGTATGAGCTAGTTTCACCTGGGTTTTTTATGGATTTCTGAGATAAATTGCTATTTGAGTTTCTGGTGAATTACAGAAGGCTTTTTTATGGTTACTATATTCCATTTCCAAACAGGTGAACATAAGCAAGATGGAGATTAAGGTGTCCTGGTTTACAGATAAAACAGTTGTCCTAAATGTGGAAAAACCATAGTCCAGTGCTCCTCCAAAGCCAGTTCTGGGTTTGTGGACTCCCAAGGTAGACACAGCTGAGAAATAGGCAACGTTAGTGTCTGCAGATTGGTGCAAGCTGTGCTATTAAAATGTTGGAGCTCCTTAAGGGCATCTGGTGCTGTTGATAACACCTGGTGCTGGGATAACAACTGTTCTTTTCTTCAGCCTGGGGTATGGCAACAGGTCAGTGTGGGTAGTTCTCTCTTATTTTTCACTCTGCAGTGTCTTAAATTCCTGGGCTGGTGGATGCTTCTCTCTGAGAAGGTTGGTTCTGCTTAGACACTTAGAGTTGTGAGACTTGCCAAAATGCAGTGGAGTGCTGTATCAGTGATGAAACACATCTTTAAAGCTCATCACTGAGTGTTTCAGTGGTGCAGTTTGTTTCTTGTTTTGTGAATAGCAAGGCCTTGGGTAATGCACAGCAATTCAGTTGTCTGCACATGCTGAGTTCCTGCTGTGGAGCAGAGCTGATTTCAGAGAGACAGAGGGGTGAGAGAACCAGCCCTTTGTAAGCATTGCATTCCCTGTTTTGACTGCTCAGTGGTGCAGCTGGCTACCAGATTTTAGTCCTTGGGGTTCCTTAAGGAGATATGCATATGCATGGAAATGAGCTTTTGGATATTGATACATTGTTTTATCTCTAAATATATTCACTAAGCTTGCATTTGCTTTCTCAATTATCTCATTTTTATTAGAATGTTTCTTTTCACAGCAATAGAGAAGGGAAAAACCACCCATTTCTCTCAAAGACTGGAAAAGCTAGGTCTTAAAGGTTTGATGTGAAGCCCTTCAGGCAATACGACCGATATATATAGCTGGTGTGTTTTCTTTTTCTTGTCTCTGTAACAAGCAGTTGAAGAAGGTCCTTGAATGTGCTGTGATGTAAGAGCTGCTCCCTGACTGTTCATTGTGTTTATGTTGCAAATTCTGGTACAAAAAGTTAGACCTGTATTAAAATAAAGGGAACAACAGAGATGAGAGCAGGCAGGGAGGCTTCTGAGGGTAGATGAAATAAAAGCTGCTGGACTCAAGGCTAGTTATGGTTTTGGAGCAGCTCAGCTCCAGGTCTGCTTACCCTAGGAGAGGCTGCCAACAAATATATATTGTAATGAGAACTTCAGCAACCACAAGTAATCTACCCCCAAAGAGAGAATGGTTGGGAACTCTTGAATGGAGTGCTGGCTCATTAGAAGCTTGTTTACCTCTGAACAGGCATCAAGAGTTGAGAACAAAAAAGTGAGCACCTGAGCTTGGAAGATCCCGCAGGTGTCTGACAGGAAGAGTTCATAGTTGTCAGCAAGGCCTTTGACATTGCAACCATCCTCAAGCCAGCAGAGATGTTTTGTAGCATAAAAGTTGGTGCAGAAATATTTTTGCTGGTGTCTGTGGACTCTGCAACAGCAAGGTAGCAACATCCTGGAGTGTCACTGCAAAGCTGTTAGGAGAGCAGTTGTCTGTGGTTTTGGAGGAATGGAGAGTGCTTTTTTTCCCCTCTGGAGACTTCAGGAGTAGTTCAGTTTCTGTGAAGAGCACAGCAAAGCAGGAGAGCTGACTTCCTTGAGGTTTCTCTGTCTTCTTTATGTCCATGTCAAGGTGCTACAAGGATATCTTGGTTGTTTTGGATATGTATTGCATTCTGATCAGTTCTGGATGTTCTCACTGCTTGTTTTCCCCTTCGCTTGCTGGATTTGACACATTTTTTTGCTAGTGTAGACTGTGATAGTTAAATTACTGTCTGGCAGATTTTTAAGTTGCCCAAGCAGGGTGTATTATAATCTGTGCTGTGCTTATGTTCTCTTTCAGGAGTCCTTTTGCTCCATATGCTCTTGGGCTTGCAAATAAGTGTAGGGTTTTTTTTGTCTATTTTGATAAAATTTGGATAGTGTTTGTAGAATTCTCCAGTGACTGGTGCTTAGGTTTGCAGGTCCTCAGCACCACTGACTTCTGAGTGGTTCCAGTCAGACTCACTTGGCCTTGTTCAGATGGAATATTCAATGAATTTTGAATCCTCTGTGTTAGAGTGGCGAGCAAGTGTAATGCTGTGTCTTGTGGTAGACCAGTTGGCAACACAGCAGGAATAACTCTTTAGCAATTTGAATCCCAGCTCTCAATTTAATTTCACTTGTGTGATCGCTGTGGTCATGCATTCATCTGTTTGTTGGCTCATATGTATCCTCTGTTGGTTAATTATTTTATGATAAGTACATACAAGTGATAAATATTGATGACCTCTTGTGTTGGGCTGGGTAATTTTAAATGCTCTCTTTGGCCACTTTATCATCTGCTCATCTCCTGTTCAACCCAACTTGTGTTTCTTGCAGACCTCTGTGGGCAGCAGCTGTGTTCCTTGTTGATCTGGTGCCTCATTGGCTTGTCAGTCAGTCAGGCACTCATACATCAGTTGGATACATACAATAATTAGCTGTCCTTTTTCTAGCCTAGGTAGCTTTATTCTATCAAACATCAACAATTCCTTTGGTTTAGGGTAACTTTTGTGTGCTGCTTTGCCTTCCATTGAGTCTATTCTCTGTGGGAAGGTTATTCAGCTCTTTCTCCAGCAAGCAGGATGTAACAGCTCCTCTGATTTCTCTCCATTAGAATGAAGTTTTTTTCATATGTCCCACCTGACAAGACAGGCAAAACTCTTCACTGAAGGACAGACTTTTCTGTTTGGTTGCCCATAAGAATGGGACAGTCTGGTTTTGTTTTAAATTGAGTGATCTTTGATTTTCCTGTGAATCAAAGTATATACAGAAACTGTTCTTAATGCTGTCCAAAGATTTCTTAAAAATTACCCCGTATCTTATCTTTGGTGGCAAGTCTGAAAAATTGTCTACCTCCTTTTGAAGGTTCTGTGGCTGGATCAAAGGGTTCATTATGACTTCTGACTCATTTAAATAGACTGTCTCTTCCCTTTCAAGCTAATGTTTGCCGTGCTGAGGTTCATTTAACCAATGCTGTCTTGCTTTATGACATCCCTGTTTCTGAAGTGTTGCAGGTTACCTGCTTGGAGATCAGCTCATGCTTTGCCCATTGCTGTTATTGCTGTCACATCTTGGAGCTCTAGTTTCACAGAACTGTTTTGAAGCCCTCATTTGGATGAAAGAGTGGAAGGTTGAATAACCAGCAGTTATTGTGTTGATTGTGGGACCACAGTGAGCGTACAGTTGATGCAAAGGATAATTTGAAATTCTTCTGTCCTTATGTACCTTCACATCAATGCTTCATTTGTACTGATAGAAATCCTCACCTGTACACTCAGTGATAGCCAGAGCATCTGAGGGTTGAAATCTGTAATTTATTAACAAGTAGCACATTTATTTGCCTTTCCTCCTTTCACTGTAGGAGACACAAACACATAGGAAGTGCACACTGCTCATGTATCCTCAGGCTGGCATGTACAGAGATATGGGGAAGGGATATCAATCTTTTTATTACTCTTTTGCATTTGAGTGTTTGGAATATGATGCCAACATTAAAGTCCAGCTGTGGTCATTCCCTAGAGGGCTTACTCATCAGAGCATCTATCTGGTGTGATTCTTTGAACTAGAGACAGCTAAGGTGGGCAGATCTGTCATGCAAATGAGTTGTTTCTATGTCTTCAGTTGCAGAGGAGAAGAAGTCTTTAAAACGAACTTTCCAGCAAATACAAGAGGAGGAAGATGATGATTACCCTGGGAGCTACTCACCCCAAGACCCCAGTGCTGGGCCACTGCTGGTATGTGGAATGGGCTGAGCCTGGGAGGAGCTCTGGAAGCCATATGGCCACCTCCCCTGTGTCACAGCCACAAGGTGGAGCTGACAACAAGTGAAATGGGTTTAGATGCAGTTTGGGGTTGGGAAGTCCATGAGAAGTGCAACAGATTCCTTTTTCCTACTCCAATAGTGTGTCACTTCTGAGCAATTCTGGTTAGTCTAACCCAAGGTCTGAATAGTGCTGCCAGGAAGGAATCTCAAAACACTGCTAGAAAAGCAATCCATATTTTAAATTCTTTTTAAAATCAATGTGTGATCTCTAAAACCTAAAGCTGTGAACAGTTAATACACAAATTTTTTTGTAGGCTATATCTTTCCATAAGTTATTAAAAAGCACAATAGTTGTTTTGTTTGTATGGAGCTGGTAGGAAAACCAGCACTGAAGACTTTAGATGCTCCATGTTACTGATGTGTAAATATTTGAAATGAAATAGAAAATCATTGTGGTCAGTTGAGGCTACAGAATGAACATATGTTAACCCAGAGTCTATTTGAAGGGGATAAAAAATTGCACCATCCATCTGGTAAACTGTAAACATGGAAAAATAAAAATAAATAACAGTTGTCACAGAAATAAGTGAAAATTTTGTTGTTGTTTTTACCTCCAGATGCCTTGCAGCTTATGGTTTCTCTTGTTACTGTTGGAAATCATTTGCAGTTTGCAAGGAAGTAGTAAATATTAGGTAATGGACCTCTTTGTTTTTCAGATTAAGAAAATATTTATTTTAAAATTGTTAGTGTTTTCATTAGTTTTCAAACTATTGAACTGCAGTTTAAAAATCAGTGCTTGTGTTTATGAGCCTAGTGTTCTGTTTCAAAAACCTTCCTACTTCCAGGATTTTTAAAACAAAAAAGCAACACTTTGTTCTTCCTATTCAGGGAGTTTCTCTGTTTCAATTTTTTTGAGCAAGGAGGAAATGCAACATGCCAGGAGTCCTCCTAGAGCTATCCTTGTCCTTTTAAAGTTTGGATGTGTTTGGGGTGAATTTTTTCAGACTGACACATCTTTCCCCAGTGCACTAAAGCCAGCTGAGACATGAGCTGAGAGCACACTCAGGAGCCCAGTTCAGTTGCAGAGAGCTGGGTGAGGACCGCTATGGCTTTGCAAAATCACATTACAAGGTTTGCTTTATAGGAAGAGCTTTTATCATTGGAGTTTATAGTCAGTAACAAGTTATGGAATTCTAAACCTTGTCATGATGGAAATCTGATATAGTGTTGTTTGGACTGATGGAAATTTGGTGCTGGATGTTTTTGCTCTGTCAGAATGCAGCTTTGGAACAGAACAAAAAGGTGCCTGTGCAGTCCAGGGAGGCAAAGAGACTGTCAGGGATGCTTGGGTGGAAGGTTCAGTCCCAGCTTGAGGCAGCACACAGGACTGTGGTTCTCTGACTGATGTGGTCATGTCCTACTCAGTTATGTCTTAAATGATCACTTTTCTTAATTGGACTCAGAAATTTCCCACTGCAGAGTCTTGAAAATGCTGTAATTATGCTGGAGGAGCTATACACTGGGATAGTGTAAACTCAATGAATACTCCTTGTGTTAGGTTTAAAAATTACTTGAAGAAAATACTCCCCAGGCAGTGCCTTTTAGAGGTGGGTGAGCTCCTCTGCAGTGACCACATCCTGGGAACTGGATGTGGTTAAGGTTACCTGGTTTTACTGTTGGCTCACTTGTAGACTGAGGATTTGATCAAAGCCCTACAAGACCTGGAAAATGCAGCGTCAGGAGATGCGACAGTGCGGCAAAAAATTGCTTCCCTGCCTCAGGAAGTTCAAGATGTTTCATTACTGGAGAAAATTACAGGTATGAGACTGGAAGATAAATGAACACAGGTCCAAAGAATAACTTAGTAATCAAAGTGTGTTTATTTTTTAATAATCATAATGTATGGTGGAATGAATTCCTGCTTTTGTGTCCTTGCTTTGTAGTTCCGGGGTAATTAACAGATAGCAGTCCTGTGAAGCAACACTGAAGATTAAACTTGCATAGCTGCTTCCATTTTTTCTGGCTTGGATTGAGGGTTTGGTACTTTGAGAGCATCAGCATTTTGCAAGAATATAAAAGAAATTAGGCCAGAGTTCTCAAGTGGATGTGTTTGCTTTTGAACACCTCAACTGTTAAGATATCTTGAAATTCTATCAGACTGTGCTGAGTACACACATAGTCCTTGATTGATATATTTTTGAGTTCTACCAGACTGCTGAGTACACACGTACTCCTTGATTGCTATGGGAAAGGCAAATTGCTTCCCCCATTAATCTGTCAGTCTTTGTTTAAATTAACTTTTGCAATTGCATTTGAAAAGTAATTTTAATAGAAGCATTTAGAACTTGAGCTGATTTGACTCTTGTTCCTGGAGGTAGTTTTAATTTAGAACTCATTATGAATTATCACTTATTTGGCTGTTTGTAATGTATTCTTACAGTGTCCAGCTGGACCGTGTACAGTTCTTAGATTTGTGTCAATACATTTCAAATTACTCATATATAAGAGGAATTAACAAGTGCACATGGTGTTTAAATGTAGATTTGTTTACCTGAAGGTTCTTCCTAACATTTTAATTAACATGTTCATAGAGGCTTACTATTCACAGATTTATATCCCTGTTTTCACTGATACCTCTGCAAGGATTAAATGCAGTAATGTCAGTGTCTAAAATACAGCCCGCAAAGGGTGCATGTCCTATTTCCTGTATATCCCTGTGATAACAGCCCTTATTATCCTGTCAAGCCAGGAGTATATTTACGAACAAGATGTTATTGTGCCTGCGGCTCATGAATTGCAGCTATTCTGTCAACAATTGGAAGTTTTAAACTTTGTCCTCTAAATCACCCAACGCTTTTGCACGCAGACAAAGAGGCTGCGGAGCGGCTGTCGAAGACGGTGGACGAGGCGTGTCTGCTGCTGGCCGAGTACAACGGGCGGCTGGCGGCCGAGCTGGAGGACCGGCGCCAGCTGGCACGGATGCTCATCGAGTACACCCAGAACCAGAAGGATGTGCTCATGGAGAAGGAAAAGAAGCTGGAGGTGAGTGCCTGTTACCGGGGCTGGCAAAACAATTAGCTCACCAAATGCACGCCCCGAGGGTTTCTCCCGAGGGAGGTGATTCCCCGCTGTTATCTTTCCACATTCCTGTGTTATCTTTACATGACTCCCACTGTTATCTTTACGTGATTCTAAGTCTTATCTTTACGTTTAATTCCAGGTGTTATCTTTACTTTTGGTTCTAGATTATCTAAATTCTAGTTGTCTTTACACTTGGAGTAAAACGGGTAAGAAATATCTGGAGAGTGTAAATCCGTTCTGATCTTCAGTCTAGATGTTTCAATGCACCTGGAAAGCCCAGAGCTCTGTACTTAAAGAAAAATAGGCTTGCCTAACACATACATTATTTAGTTATGACATGCCCTTTTTAAAAAAAATTAACCTCCCTTTTCCATAGTTAGCTGAGGTTTTTTTTATACTGCTTTGATTTTTTGCTATTTTCCTGATGGCTAGGTGTCCTTCATCTGCCTCCTGAGCCCCTGCTTGTTTAGGGGAAGCAGTTTAAGCCAGATTTTCTGCTCTCCATCCTTTAACAGCCACATACAGACAGCTTCTATGGTGCAGTGTAAATGGGGCAGGTAGTAAAAGACAGTAACTTGAGTTTGCTGTGCAGCTCCTTTGAACAGGGAGGGCAGGACCCCAAAACAGCCTGGGTCTGAACTGAGCCCCCCTGCTCTGCCCAGCATTAGAGGCTGTGCAGCCAGCTGTTTACAGCTGTTTATCCAAAACGTGCCTTCTTTATGGAAGTTCTTTGAGCAGCACGTTGTGGGACTAGCAAGGAGTTTAATTAATGGCTGTGGTTGTATGTCACTGTGCCATCTGCTAAACTGCCCCTTGGCGGCACATTAAGGCTTCTCTGCACCGCGGTGCTGGTGATGAGCAGCTGCTGCAGGGTGGGATGGGAGGGGATGTGGAGGACAAAATCTCCTGGAAGGAGACTGAGCTGCAGCAATTGCAGTCTCTGTTTACTCTCATGGCAAAACTTCATCCTCTGATAGCTCGGCAACTTTGTTCCCAGATAAAATTAATTTGGAGTGTTTTCTTTGCCTGTGTTTATATTGGAGTTTCTCAATGCCTTGTGACTGAATTTCTTCAAGCATAGCATCAGTCTTATGACTGAGTCAGAAAAAACACTTTTAGGCATGGATATAGATGATGCCATGAAACTAAATCTTGTTTTGCAACTAATTTATTTTCTGTGGAAGTCTTGGGTGGGGTTTTGGGATTTTTCTTCCTTAAAGAAGGACACCTGTGTGTATGTAAAAAAAAACAAAAAAAAACACCAAAAAATACATAAATTATGATGTACTCCTGTTTGCAGTAAATAGATAGCAAAGTGCTGCACAATATTTTTAAAGGCCCAGAAGAAAAATACTATTTTGAGTCAGTTTGAGAACGTGAAACTGAGAAATCCATAATGACAACATGAAATTAAAATTTCTAATGCATTAGCTGAAATGTTGTGACAGTTGTGGAGGTTTTTTG
The DNA here is from genome assembly GCA_009812075.1 of Sialia sialis. NCBI lineage: Eukaryota > Metazoa > Chordata > Aves > Passeriformes > Turdidae > Sialia > Sialia sialis. The sequence continues at coordinate 383,421 of VRYO01000116.1, read as the reverse complement.
TTTGGAAAATATTGTTTTGGTAAAAAATGTTACTTGAAAATTAACACTGGCAGAAGCAGAAATATAACCCTGAAAATTAAGTGTTTTCCTGGCTGAGTTGCTTTGTTAATGATAGTAATCCTGATGGCAATGGGACAGGCTTCTTGCTCACTGATAGGTGTAAACACAGTTCTTCACTACATTAGAAAATGAAGAATGATCCTATTTGAATATTAGGATTTTATTAAATATCTGTTTAGGTTGGCATCTTTGTCATTCTGCCAGACAAGGTGGCCTCAGTGCTGTAGCAGTCTAAACAGAGTTGCAGGAAATGCCACTCCAGCAGTGAACATGAGGCACAATTGATATTCGTGTCAGCTCTCAAACCTCAGTGAGGGATGTTGCCTGATTACAGCATTCCATTGTTCTGCCCTTGTAGAGGGTTAATAAACAGTGGAAGATGCTGGTTACAGATAAAGCAGGCCAGATCTGCTTATCAGTTTTGTTTGAGTCTTTGATGTTCTCACATTATTGATAAGCCTGGATTTTTCTTTGTAGTGCTAATAAGCATTTTACTAGAAGGATCTGAAACTTGTAGCAATTAAAAATGTATTAAAAAACCAAAACATTTACTCAGGCAAGGTCTGAAATGAGAAAATAACTTAAAGCAATCTAATTTTACATATCTACTCATTGTAGGCTTTGCTCTCTTGAGGTATCTTTTGCAGAATCTTTGGTACTTTAATTTTTTCCTCTTGAGCTATAGGTTTCCTGACTTAGATTGACAGGATGTGTTGGGATAGAAGCTGAATTGTTTATTTCACCATCCTCATCTAGCCAAGGCGGTTGGTTGGGGAGAGGGGCTTCTGAGAGAAATAAAAGTCATGGCTATATTTTAAGAGATGGAAGTACCTAATTTGGTATTTACTCTGGATGTTTTTTGTGTTTTATTTACTCACAAAGTCTTTCACTGTGATAGCAATGGAAGTAGCTAATCTGCGTCTTTTTAAGAAGCAGCTTTTGTGGTCTAAAGAGCTGCAGTTGTTTACTAATCCTGTTAATGTTGTCTCTCATGAAACAGCAAATTGTCAAAACATACATAAACTCAGTGTATTTGTGCCTTGTGGGCTAATGCTCAGAATACTCTACATGTCAAACCCCTGTGGCACAGCTCTTGTCATCAGTTGCAGTAAGGCTTTTTGACTGAGGGACACTGCTGAGGAGCATGGCTTTGGAAAGGAATTAAACATCAGCATGGATACAGCTGGCATGAGTAAAGATTAAAACAGTGGGGGGGGTGAAGAAGCACTGGTGATTTGAAGGGAGAAAGCTGGAACAAAGCCTGAAGATCATAACATATGAACAAACTCTGGTTTTAGGGTAGCAATAGAAAAAATCAAACTGTTATAATTAGGATTCCTTTATCCTGGGAGTGATATTGTGGTAATTTGACCGTAGTGTAAGAGCACTTAAGAAGGTAGGTTTTCTTTAATTCTATCACTCAGTAAAATCAGCTGGCCCCAAACTGATGCTAAAGAGCCTATAACAAGGCATGTATTTTCAAAGGTAAGTATTCCTCATGTTAACTTCTTCAAATATAGGGGGGTTACTGTCATTCAACAGCTGAACACTGAATTTCTTTTAGAAGTACCAATTGTGGGCTTGGTACTGCAGCTGCTGTTTGATCTTCCATGGCTGGGATAGATCAGAGGTGGCCTGGGCATTCACAATAGCAGATGACAGGAAATAAAATTCACTTTCAGACAGGTATAGAACCAGGAACTGTTGTTACTATAAGAATGAGATGTATCTCACAGTAGTATTGAACTTACAATGGAAGTTGCCTGATTTGTGTTATTTTTGGCCATTGCTGCCCCATTACAATTACTGAGCACAATCAATGCTCAGTATAGGGGGAGGTTTTTTTGTCCTCCAGCACCTGAGCCTGAAGAACTTCAAGGAGAATTGTCTTTTGAAGTCAGAGCACTCTTCTGGAATGCATGGCAGGCAAGGAGAAAAAATCCAGGGAAGTAGTTTGTGTAAAATGAAAATGTAGTGGGGAAGAACATCCCATGCTGGTGTATCAGGCAGCTGTAAAATGAAGTCATATAAACAGATGAGACTGGAGGAAGCAAGAAAAAGGAGAAAGTAGTGCAAGGAAGTGGTAAACTGTGTAGAAGCTTCATGGGTACCTGAAATAACTACTGACAGCAATAAACCTAGAGTGAGTGGAGGGAGGGTTGTTTTAATCTCACTGGGAGAAGAGGCAGAAAAAACAGATTATGCATTCAGAATTTTTGGTTTGATGTGCAGTTGGTGAAGGCAATTCTACCACACACCTTCGTGCTGGGGAAAGGTGGCATGAGGAGCACTCTAACATAGGCAGTGCGTGTGTTCTTAAATAAGTGTGTGTTTACATGTCTGCAGCTATAAATCTGAAGAACGTACTGTATTTAAGATCCAGTTTAGGAGAAATATTCTGACTCTTGGCTGAAGCTGAAAAATTGTCACATAGAGTCCTGCTGAGAGCTCTGGGGGTTTTTAGATGTTTGTGGGTTTTAATATTCATGGCTTCGAGGCACCTTTAATAAGGTGTTAATACCGTGCCCACACAAATTTGCAAACCCTCTTTGATAATGCATCTCTGAGGGATGAAGTGCATTTTCACTTGAGGTTTTCTGGACTGCCCAGCACCACACATTTTCTTGAAATACAATTTAGTTCAGTGGGTTAATAGGCAATTTATTGCTGTGCTACTTCCACTGCCTGGGTCTGTGTAGTGTGTCACTGCTGGCACGGCTTTGTGGCTGCTGCTTCCCTCAGACAGGAATTCTTGGGTTATGTGGTATATTCATTTCAGTGGTTTAGACAGTGAAATAGGAGATCAAGTTTTAGGGTTCCTGCCAGGGAACCAAATTTGGTCAGTATTTGACGCGTTAAAGAAGCAGGAGCAGTTGTGGGAAGCAGCAGATGGGCTCGGCTTTGTGACCCTGGCAAGGAGATCCTGAGCTTGGAGCAGCCAGACACTGTCAGACCTGGGTGACTAGTGGGGACCAAACTGGTGACTAATGGGGCAAGCTGTGCACCAGTCCTGCCAGCTGTGAGCCACTGGTGCCTCTGGGTGTGGGACAAGAGCACAGGCTGCTCTGTAAGGAGGTGAGCTGACAGCTCCAGGGAATGTGGGTCTATTGGGCCATGTATGGCTCGAGGCAACAGCTGTGTTTCTTTGTACAATGCAAAGATACAGTTTCTTCACTTTGTAGGTGCTTGTAGATATTTATAATTACAGTAGTGCTGCAAATAAAATAATACTAAACAATAAAAGCAAATAAAAATAAAACAATATTAGCATTTTACTGAAGTGAACGAGTGTATGACTCTTTCTTAGCTAGAAAGGTATTAAGATGCTTGGAGAGGTGAATATGTAGCTGTTGACTTGTGCCCTGAATGTTGATTTTTGTGGTAAACATCAAATGCACCCCCTTCAATGTTTAGTTCTGAAAGGGTATTTGGCAAATGAAATTATTTGTGTCTATCATACAGTGGCAGCATCCTGGGCTTTTTCTGAGTGCTTTTAAACATTGCAGAGGTTGAGGCATTCCCAGCAGCTGGAGAAATGCTCTGTGGAGGCCTCTACTGCTGCCTCTTGTGTTGTCCTAAACAAAGAGGAGAGCAAGGAAACGAGTTATGGTTTGAGACTGTGTGATTCTATCAGGAGCGGAAACACCGTCTCTGCTGAAGTGTGATGAATGACACCACGCAAGAAAGAAGCCTTGTCAAATTTAAAAGAGCAAGACTGAGCAAATTTAAGGTCTGAAAATGAACTGAAGACTCTGTAAGGAAATACATCATTCAAGCTCTGATTCCTGGACTGTGTCTTCCAGATAGAACCTCAGATTTGCTGGTTTAGTGCTGCTGCAGAATGAGGAAACCTGACTTCACCATGGCTTTTGGTTTCACTTCACTTTTGAGGAGTGTTGTGATACAATGTGCTTGTGGAATGGCAGAAGTTTTCCTTTCTGTTCTTTTTCTAGTGTCTGTTTTGAAAGTGCAGAGGTTAAGTGGCAAGGAGCAGAAGTGAAGGAATACCTAAACCTGCTGCAGTACTGTGGTGTATTTAATGTTTTTAAAGAGAGAACATACAGTCACGTGGCTGTAAGACCTCTCACTTTGCTACATGCTCTCCAGATTTCTGTTGAGCCTCTGATGCATTTTCCCCCTGGCTTGTGGTCTTCTACTTTCCCACAGCTGGCTCAAGCTGCATCCTATCAAAACTGCGCCTGACCGGCTGCTCTTCTATTCACTTTCCAAATTCTCGTTAATGCTTAGCTTGATGTTTTTTCAGTAGATGCAATTGCTGTGATGACTTACAGCATGTTCCCTCTCGACCCTGTGCAGGAGAGGACGTGTCCAGAGCACACTCTGAGCCAAAATAAGCTGAAATCTGTGCTGTGAAACGTGACAAGGTGAACCAGGCCGCGCAGCAGTGCTCAGGATGAATTTCCTGTCATGTTGATTACAGTCAGTTCTATAATGTTCAAGCACGGCTGCTTTGGAATGAAACACTCTGTCAGCTTCATTCAGCAGTGGTTAATTCTGATTTTGCATTTGTTTTAAGGACTGAGTATCTAATTTTTTTGGCTACTGAGGATGTAGAACGCCACACGCTGAAAGGAAATGTTTATTAGCAAAAGCATCTGTGTGGCACTGTGCCAGTTTTTTTCCTCTATCATCCTGAAACTCCTGCTTACAACAGAGATCTCATTATTTTGTCTAAAAAAAGCAAATAGCATCCAAATACTATTAATCTTAATATAAGCCCATTGAGCAGTGAGACAATTAGCTCAACACAGAGTACAAACGAAGGCCTCTGAAAGCAGCAGCTCATTTTAGCTGGACTTTGTGTTGTTCAGTTTCATGAAATGAAAGGACCTTGTGGAAAAATCTGCAAGGTGCAGTTTCCAGGCGTGTCATGGGCTACATGAATAACATGGTTTCCCATAAAACCTGCTTCCAGAGTTGTGTTACAGATTGTGGCAGGAACTTGTGGAAAAAGCAAAGCCCTCAAGCTGGAAGGGGGTTCAGTGTCTCTGCTGCTGTGTATTCTTGAGGGGAGCAGCCAGCATTTCCTGTCCCAGCTCTGGCTCATGGGCTCCACTCCTTGTCAGCTCTGTCAGGAGGCAGCACAGCATCTCAGGCCCAGAGGGATGGAGAGGGTTTAAGCATGGAGCAGACAGTTGTCTACCGTACCATGCTCTGTGATGTGTATCCAGTAAGTATTCATGTGTTCTTGGAAATCTTGATTTCTGGATTATTCCCTTAGTCTCCATTCCTGAATCTAGTGATGTTTTTGTGAGCCAATTTTTAATGGTTTGGGGGCTGCCTTTTCCTTGTGAGAATTTTTTCTTATTTTTTTTTCAGTGTGTTTTTTAACAGATAGTTACAAAACAAACTGAAAAAAAGTAGGCCTTTGGTGTTGACTAGATAATACTTGCATTTATTTATTAATAAGGGAGAGTTACTTAGAGTTGAAAGGAATATTGTTCTGAAAGTGACTTGGTGTTTTATTTTTGGTCATCATATACATACAAAAGTCTCTCCAAATTGAGATAATATTTCTGATAACTCAGTGTTCCATGTAGCCCTCAATGCAGAGTATCCCTGACAATAAGGACGTGCTAAGGGCAATATTTTCCTAAACACTTGAAACTGTTAACTATGAATCTGGAAGCAGGTTGGTGCTGTTAATACGCAGAAGAATTGCTCCTAAGTCTGTGTATTTGCCAATAGCAGTGTAGGTTTGGACACATCTTGGTGGTTTTTCATTTGTCAGTGTGTTTTATGAGAACTGGACTGTCAGGCAAGGCATTGGCAAAATTCTCCCTCCCTTAAGTAGCTCTGGTGGGGAAGGAATGTTGTTTGCATCTAATATGACTCGAATGGTCACGCAAATCATCTTCAGCTCAAAAGCCATCTCATTCCAGTCCTCACTGTCCATGAGAAGTGATGGATCCTGGTCACCCATCAGTTTTGCTCTGAAAATGGCAGGACATTAGTCTTTCTGTGGAGGTCATACCTGGTTTTATGTAATTGTTTTATGTGGATCCATAATTGAATCCATAAACCCATAATTTTGTGTGGATCTTGGCAATTCAAGCTGTATTTGAGGTATTTTCTTGGCTTGTGCCTGGAATCTGCAACTTCTTTTGATCTGCACTGCTCATTTATCAGACCTGGAGGACTTGCCAGCTGCTTTGCCTTTCTTTTTTTTTTTTTTTTTTTTTTTTTTTTGTTCCTATCTTTAGTGGGAATTACTACAGAAAAAAGCAACACCTGCTGATACTCTCTCTTGACAGCTTGGCATTCTTGATGAGGAAATGCTGTTCATTCTTTCCTGACTTGATATCCATCCCTTCCTGAAAATGGCCTAAATTATTGATTTTAAAAGATTTTTTAAGATGTATTTTGTGCATCTCCAAGTCCAGCCTCTTCCACCTTTTCTCTGCCAGCATTTGGAGTAGAAGAGCTCAATAGATGTTCCTGCTGTCTCCTGCCCCAAGAGCTGGGGATGTGCCAGCCCTGAGCTGAGCACTCTGGGGCACTCTCACCCTTTCCCCCTGGATTGGCTCCCACGTTCTTTTGGAGCAGAATCTCAAGTGTAGGAATGCTGTGCCTCCATGGCATCCCTCTTTATCTGCTGCTGCTCTCTATTAATGCTAAGGAATCTGGGGGGTTTTTGTTCTCTTTGTCTCATGATTTTCTCGACTTGTTTCTCTCCTTTAAAATTCCCAAAGGAATGTGATTAGGAATGTGGGTGCATTCTTTTTTTGGTCCTGATTCTCTGTCTTTCATTAAAACAAGACAAATCCTCACAAAATTAATGTATGCACCCTGAGGATTTGGTTTTTTTTGTTTCTGTTCTGTAGGCATGAGAACAGTACCCCACAGTTGATGGAGCTGGGAGGGCTTTGTTTGGACTTGATTATTTCACTGTGTATCCTGTGTATGTTAACAGAAGTGTTTGGTTATATTAACTCCCTGAACCTCATAAAGGATTGAAGTTTGAAATAGGCTGTTAAAAGACATTCCTGCTTGGTGCTGGCAGGAAATTTATGGGATACACTTACATAGCCATTGCAGGGGTATCGGGAGTTGTTGCGATTGACGGCTGCTCTCACTGTTCTAATTCAAAATAATGAAACACAGAGAGTGTAAACTCCTTGCTTGTAACCCCACAGGAACTGCTGTGCTTTGATGTTTGGAGAAGGTGAAGAGAATTTCCATCACTGAGAAGGTTAGAAAGTCTGGATTAAAGTTGTAAACTCTTCAGAAAGATGTTTTGATTAAACATGTGCCTAGTTTCATTTGATCTTCAGAGATATAAACTTCTGTTCTCTTTGTCAAGTAATTAAGAAATGAAAAGTAAATTGATATTCTAGCTGGCTGTGTGGCAGTCTGTTCTGTATTGTTTTTTCCCTTAAGCTCATTGTTTCTTGCATTCTGGAGGTGCCATGAAAAGTAGGCCACATGTAGTTGAACAAAGACTGGCACATTTTTAAAAAATTACGTGCTACTGGAGTTTTATTCCTTCAATTGGTGTCTTCTGTGATTGTTACGTGAATCTATAGAATCACAAAACTTTGACAATTTCATGCAGTCTTTAATTAACCTTCTCTGTTGGATAACTTGGATGTGTTCTGGGCTGCTCTTAAGTGGCCTCTCACCAGAATTGACCAAACTGCAGTTAGTTATTTCTTTTTTCTATTTTCAGGGTCCAAACTCCTCTCTCTCCTCATTATGAACACAAGTCATGGTGTCTCTGGGACTTGGGGGAATTTCTGCACATGGATAGGGGTTTCTTACTGCACTTTCACTGCTCAGTCCAGACCTCATTTGTGGAAGAACCACTTGCAAGTTTCCTCTTTGGAGATTTTTAGCTTGCTCTTTTTTTCCCTCTGTAATAAAATCCTGAAGATGTTAGTGTCTGTGTCCAGTGTAATGAACCTTTCCCTGGTTTACATTCAGTGGTTCTGCATGTGTTTTCGTGGTGTCCCTGCCATGCCAGTCTCACAGCACAGCTGCTGGGATTGTAATGTGAGCCCTCTTTGACAACCAAAACTTGAGTTTGATTTAATGATTTGAAAGGGGAGATTGGATTAATTAAGTGTTCAAAATTGATCACGTTTGAAGGCAATAAGCATTTTGGCAGCATAGTAATAGTTGTGGTGTCCCTCAGCCTGTGGCTTCTGGCAGTGGAGGGGTGTCAGATGAACATTCTGGCAGCAGCTAGGAGTCAGTATTTGGGGAAGAACACAAGGCTAAAGCAGCTCTGCACTGACACTTCTCTCAAATGCTCTATCAGGCTCCAGTGTGTGCTGGTTTGGGGACATTTTACATGTAAAATTGGTAAGGCAGGGCAGGGTTATTAGTTTAGGGATGCCACAGCCTGTCAGCAGGCTGTGAATTTGGGGCAGATGGCAGGGTCTGCAGTAATGCCAGCAGTTGCTCAGAGCACCAGGCCTGGCCACCTTCTGTGAGTCCTCACCTGGAAGATACTCCTGGCTTAACTGAAAGCACTGTTAATTAACCTGTGCTTAATCTTTGTTCTCTTGTCTGTTTCCCTCAGGAATATAAACAGAAGCTTGCTCGGGTAACCCAAGTGCGCAAGGAGCTGAAATCTCACATCCAGAGCCTTCCAGACCTGTCACTGCTGCCCAATGTCACAGGAGGTCTGGCACCTCTGCCATCTGCTGGGGACCTGTTTTCAACAGACTAGAACAAACCCTGTGTCTCAGTTTTCATTATTACCAGCAGAAGTGAGAAGACTCTGGTGTCAGCTGGAAGTCCAGTCTTCCAAGATCTGCAGTAGGAAGGAACTTGCAGACCCTGCTTTGAACATCTTGGCTGCTCGTACTCACCCTCTGTGTACACTGGCTCACGTGAGGGGAGGAAGAGGAGTGAGTTTTGTGAGCTCTGAAGGGAGTGGGGTTGGTCTGTTTAGGCAAACTTCTCTCATCTTTTCCCGTACTCTTTAGTTGCTGTTTGCTCTTAGCGCTGTTACCCCCACAAAGATCACGAATCATGTGCACACATACCTGGGAAGCTTCCAGAGGAAGGTTGACCATGCAGCATCTTCCCTCTGTAGAAATATTTTATTATTTTTGAATAAGTCTCATCTGTTTTGGTTGGGTTTCTGAGCCCCATCTCTGGGAGCAGTGGGATGGCTCGTGGGCCTCGTAGGGATGTGTGTGCATGTGAGTCCAGTGCCACAGTGGAGTCAGGGGAGGGCATCTGCTCAGCACTGGTACAGGGAAAGATTTTTCCTAAACCTGCAGTTCCTCATAATGCTGTGGCCTGATGTGAAGGTAATTCCTATTTGGCATGGATGTAAATTGAAGTCACAGGCAATAAAAATAAACAGCTTTTCTTTGTGAATTAGAGGTAGACTCATAAGTTACACTGTGCTGAGCAAAGCAGAACTGGATGTTACCTAAGTGGGAGTGGACGTAAATTTTGTTCTAGCTACCTTAGATTTATACCACATTTTTCCTCTTCATTATATGAAATCAGATGGTGATGGAAGCTTTGATTCAATGACCTGAGAGGCTGGAATGGTGTGTGGCAGCTCCTGGTGTTCCTGTGACAGCCACTGTTAGGTCTGCTCTCAGGATGGTTACATTGAAAATACAACGATATAAACTCTCCATAGCTTTAGTGAAGTTGTCTGATGCACAGAAGTTAAATGTGGTATAAATAATTATTTATATAGCAAATAGACCCATATATATGCATATATCCTGTATGCACATGTACCCTGTCCATGCATGTAGATATTAGAAGGATGTACTTAATTTTGTGTCACAGATTGTGAGTTGATTTTTATAATCAGGAAAAGTGTAAAAAACAAGGTAAATTTTAAAAGTTCTTAATTCCATTATGTTGCTGGCTAGGGTTTTAGCTGCCAGGGGTGTAGTTACATTTCAGTTTGTGTGTTAGGTGTGACAAGCTGGACTCTGATCACTGAACCATTCCAATCTGGATACAATTCTGTTTAAATTTAGTACCTCTCACTATAAAACAGGTTCTGTTTCTGGAGACACTTGATCTGGTAACACAGGTTTTGTAAGACAGAGGCTGAAGTGAGCTGAGATGCTCTCTCTGTGCCTCCCTGTGGTCTTGAGCTGGTGTCAAAGCCAGAAGAAAATGCCAAAATGCAAAGCTTGTTCTGCTCCACATTAATTTATTTTTCAGGCTGTTCAGTAGCCCAGTCAGCATTCAGGTACAGCAAACAACACCACAGCATCTTTTGATCATTCAGTTGTTCAGAAGCTCACGTCCTTTTCCTACTGACACTTCCTTTTGTCCTTTTTTTTTACGCTCCTTGCACCCTCACTGCCCAGCCAACATGGTTTTTTCTCTTTAGTTTACAGGAATTTTTCCAGTGCGGAACTGTGTGTTCCCTGAGTCACTTTGACTGTGCAGCCTTTTATGGTCCAGACTTTAGATTAAGCACGTACATTCTCTCTGCTTTTGCCAAAAATGAAAAACAAACAACAAAAAAATCAACACCAAACTTCAAGAACCCAAACCAAAAGACTCTTCCATCCTGAATTCCGCTCACAGAGTTACCCTGAGGCTGTTAAACCAAGTTATTTTGAGCATTGATTGAATGTGTATCCATTATAGGACAAAAACTGTCAAAAAACTGATGTAGACAAATGTGTTGGCATCTCACGTTTGTGTTTTGGGCAGATCTGTGAAAGAGTTGTCTGTTTTTTTATTTTTTAATTGAAATGTTTTGATTTTTTTTTTTTCCGAATATATGCGTGTGTTTTATTTTGCTTAATTTAAATGAAGTCTTGTGGTTTTTAATTTTATTTGTTTTACTTTTTGGGCAAAGGGCATCTGGTGAACTGGGTGACATTTTCTGAAGGTTAAACAGATTTCCCCACAGTGTGTCTTTTTTAACAAAAGCTTAAATCTGTATATTAATTGACTTAGGAATTAATTTAGACATATAGGCTGCCATTTGACAGCAGTATATTCTGAAATGTCTCATAGATATCTATTTTTGAATAAAGAGGGTGTCATTGAACAGTAGTGTCCTTACTTCTTTCCTCAATGCTCTGGCACTCTGTGGGGTTTTTTTGGGATTTTTTTACCCTTCTAAAGCCCAGGCAGCGGCTTGGGGAGATCCTTGTGTCAGTTTTCCATGCAGAGTGGAAATGGGGGATTTCTGTAGGATGTGTCAGTTGTTGCTCTGGGAAAAATACAAATAAAAGCCAAACCTGGAATGGGAGGAAGGTGCCTCCCTGCATGAGCACCAGGAGCTGTTGTCCCAGCAGGGTCACTGGGATCGAAGCCTCTCAGCTTTGGGGTCTCCACATTGCCCTGGGAATTAATTCTGGGTGTTCTGGGGAGGGGTGGTTCTTCAATTAACCAGTCTGCAGCAGCCTCTGTGGGCAAACAGTGATTGTTTCATACGCCCTGGAGAGTATCTGCAAAGCGGATTATGTATTATACTGATTTACAAATCTTCCCTTAAAGGGACTATATTTAGTGCTGCTTCCACAAAGGCTGAGCAGTGTTGTGGGAGCAGGAGGGAGCTGGTGTGGTTCCTCCTAGTGAAAACCACCTTTGTGTGTTATTGCAGGAACTAAGGAGTGGTTTTCAAAGACATAAATGTGGCAAGGTACTGGCTGTCCTTCCTTGCCTTTGCAAATCAGGTTTTTGTTGTTTTTTTTAAGAGCTGGAACAAATGCCTCCAAAAATACTTGACTCTCAAGCAGCTGCCTTTGCAGTTCAGTACCTCAGTGTACTAGTGTGCATTCCCTACTGTGTAAGCAGGGAGTGGTGGCTTATGTACCTGTACAAGGTGAGGAACTCACTCCTGACTAGCTAACAGGTTAACTGTGAGAGCCCAGGTTGTGGTGGTGATGAGGAAGGGCTGGCAGAGCCTTGGAGGGCAGGAGGATGGATAGTTGTGCTGCCAGAGTTTTGACCCAGGGCAGGCTGCTGTGGGCTTTGGATTTTTGGCCCAAGTTTTGATATGTTCCCTGGGCAGTTCCAAACTTTATGTATATTTATCTCTAGAATTAGTTGGAAAAAGTATAACCCATCCCTAATGCTCTGGAAAAAAAAAACAACAAACATGACCTGGTAAAACACTTGGATGAAATATCACAGCAGACACGGTGCCAGTCTGTTGGAGTGAGGCTGGGACACATTTGCCAGTGATTTCACTGGGCTTAGGGATCTGCCACGGGCCTCCTTTGCCTCTGTCTCACCTGCTGGAAGGCAGCAGTAGGTAGAAAACACGTTATTTATTTTTATTTTCAGTAGTGGCTTCATTTACGCCATTTAGGAAGAAGTTTAATAAAGGTCAAAAGCCTCAGGCATTTTTGTGTGCTGGAGCAGATGGAATTGTGGTCATGCTGGTCATGTACAGGTTTTGAGGCAAAACCTGGAAACCCCAGGATTAGCCAATGGGAGGGGAATGTTTAAGGAAACAAATCTGGGTATAGAAATGTCCCCTGGGTGCAGTGCAACCTGAGGGACTGGTGTTCTACAGCCCATCAAGGTAGGATTCTGGACAGGGATTGCAAATTCATGTCCCATTGTTTTCCCTCGGCACTAGGATGTGATGGGTTGCAGCTTGACTGGTGGCCAAGCATTGCTCTGCTGCTGACAGAGCAAATCCGTGTGACAACTAATAACAAATCATTCACAGATTTAGGGCCTTGTCACTTCTTTCTGGGAAGAGGCAAATCTTTTTTCTTTTTCTCAGAAAAGACAAGTCTTATTTTGTCTTTCTAGGAAAGGACAAAGCTTGTCTTGTTCTGGGAAGGGACAAGCAGCTGACGGTCAGCACATCCCTCTGTTGCCAATGCCCAGTTGACCAACCCTTACTGTAATCCTTGCTGTGTGCCAGCACAGCCCACCATGGTGGGCAGGACAGGGGTGATCCCCTGGGGAGCTGCATCAGGGATCAGGCAGGCACAGAGAGGCTGTTGGAGTTACCCACGGGTTGGCCATGCTGGAAGAGGCATCTCTCCATCGTATCTCCTGCACATATGTGGCTGTGGAAGAGGGAATGGTTTCCTGAGGTTTCTCCTGCCATTGGGGGTTTATTGTCTCTCTCGCTGTTTGGTGGTGCCTCAGTTGTCTTGTTGGATCAAGGCAAGTAAAAATATGTTCCATATTTCTGGAGGAGGAGGGAGACCTTTGGAGAGGCAGCAGCATTTGGAAATCCCACAGCTTTTTTCTTGTGAAAGCTCTGATTTATGGGAGTTTGTTCTATTTTCGATCCATCAATGAAGGTAAGTTAAAGGTCATCAAGTCTAAAATGAGTTTGCAATCAATTCTTGGCAAGTCAGCATCTCCAGCGAGCTGAGCTACATCCAGAACCTCTCCTCTCCAAGAATGCTTCCGCCTGGCTTTGGCACTTGGACTAGCATGAATTACAAACCCTCCCACACAATGCATACTGGAAATATTTAATTTATAATTAGCACTTGTGTGGTGAGAGTGCCAAAGGGTCTGATGGATACAGCCCAGAACTCTGCCAGTGATCGAGGATGGGCACAGGGAGAGGGATGCAGTGTGGTACAGTGTTGGTGATTTGGGATGGGCACAGGGAGAGGGATGCTGTGTGAGTACCTCAGCAGTCTGGGGTGAGCACAGGGAGAGGGATGCTGTGTGGTAAAACGTCAGTGATCTGGGATGGGCACAGGGAGAGGGATGCTGTGTGGTAAAACGTCAGTGATCTGGGATGGGCACAGGGAGAGGGATGCTGTGTGGTAAAATGTCTGTGATCTGGGATGGGCAGTGCAGTGTGATCTGGGTTGGGTGCAGGGAACTCGACTTTAGCTCTGTGGATAATGGAGGAAAAGCCAGCCCTGAAAGCCAGCCCCTGCCGCTATAACTGCAATGTTTGGAGTCTTTTCCCTTCTCATCGGAGCAGCCTTGCTCTGCCGACGCTCAGATGGATGGGAGTGACCTTCAGGAATAGCTGTTCTAATGTTTATTTTATCAGGACCCAGCTCTGAAGCAGTGGAGCTGCTGTTATTTTTAACCCAGGCGCGGAGCAGCTGGAGGCCTGGCTCAGCAGAGCCCAGTAACAAATGCTCTAAAGAGGGGCCGTGCATCATTGCTGGGCTGAGGAATGTCCTGACAGGGAAGGCAGCGCTGGTTCGTGCCGTTAACTCCTTCAGGATTCTTGGGCTGTTTGTGCTCTTGGCACTGGTGTCTGGGAGGTTGGTGCTGCCAGAGTTGGGGGCTGGCACAGCTCCATCCCTTGCCCTGAGTGCAGGGGAGAACCCTCATCCCTCTCCCTGCTGGGGCTCCTGCCCTGTCCCCATGCCACAGCGTGGGCTCTCTCTGTCCCTTGGCAGAGCTGCTTGTGCAACTCCTTTTCCCTCCCTGTGTCCAGCCCCACGTCTGTCCCCACTCTACCCACGGGGTCCCAGCCTCCAGCTGCCTTTTTGGGTTGTGTTTGAGCAGAGCAGGACAGGGAGGTGTGGTGGCTAAAGTTCCAACAGTTAGGGGAGTTGGATTCTTGAAAGGCTTTATTGGCCAAACAATCTGCTGCTGCTCGTGAGGCCTGGGCTCTGCTGTGCCCACTCAAGCTCCATGCTGGGAGCAGGAGCTGGGGTTGGAGCTGAGATGGAGTCTTGGCCTCCCACGGGGGAAGCAGAGCCAGGGTTGGGGAGTTCTGGCCATGAACCCCAACCTGGCTTGGGGACGAAGCAGCTGTGTCTGGAGCACTACACATGGAGATTTTATCTCATCCTAAGGATAAACAGAAGGGAAGCTGGAGAATGGGCTGTCCTTGATGGGAAAAACTCCCAGCTGCCCACCCAGCCTGCATCAGAGCCGGGATGGGAGACACCACAATGTCAGGGTGACTGGGACCAGCCAGGGTGAATGAGAGTATCCTGTCCCACACACTGTCCCCCGGGCCTCTGTGTCTCCTCTGGGCTGTGGGAACCGTGGGACCCTCAGACACCAGCTCTCTAATGGTTTTCCTGGTGTTTGTTTACAGGAGCAGGGGAGCATGTGGGAGGGCCATTCTGGCATGGAAACTGTTTATCTTCAACAGAGCCTTGACCCTGTTTCCAGGTGTAACACAAATCCCCATTCTCCTCCTGCATTCCTGTGCAGGATCCAGTTACCCTTCGCCTGCCCCAGGCTGTGTGGACAGCCCTGCCCAGAGCCTGGTGTGCAAGACCTGTGGGTTTGATTACTTGTAGTGCTCCCTCTCCAGTTCCCTGAGCACAGCATGGAACCATTCCTGCTAGGGAATGGGGGTTGAGTGTGGAGCACCCTGAGAACACCAGACCAGGCCGATTTGGGGCAGAGGGGGTGGCCAATATGAGGCCAGTGTGGCTGCAGTGCCAGCCATGGCAATGACTCCCCCACCTGAGTGCTGGGCTGGGAGAACTCACCCCCACCCACAGGGATGCTGGGTCCTGCTGTGGGGAAAGGGCAAGAAGAGACAGGTCTTGCTTTTAAAGTGAAAAATAGAGTTTTTATTCAGTGTTTGCATAGTTGCTTCATATCAAGGTAACATCCCATCCCTCCCTGCAGTGTCTGCAGTGCCAGGATGGTTATCGAAGCCAATGCCTGGCAGTACCCAAGCAGGTTATTTGCAGTATGTATTTATAATTTGTTTTATAGGTATATGGTGCATAGACAACTTTGTGCTCACAGTATAAAATCTCTCTCTATGGAGCTGCAGTCAGAGGATGGTGACAGCAGGGGCTGGAGGGGTCGTTCTGCTGCTGCCTCTATGGAAATGGGCTCTGTGGGCTGGGGCTGCCAGCACTGCACAGAGGAGGGGGCTGGCACGGGGGTCCTGGTGTGCCTAGTGCTGGGGGACAGGCCGGACAGAGGGATGTTTCGACCCCACAGGGTGAGACAGCAGCAGTAAAGTGAGCGACTGCCACAGCAGCCCCCAGCCCTCAGCAGCCCCTTTATCCTGTCTGTGCTCCCGGGATGGACTGAGGATCACTGCCACCGTGTCGGGGTGGGCTGGGCTCTGGCAGTCACCCTGCTGGGACCATCCTGGGCTAAAGCGGGTGGGGGCCAGCAAGGCAGGGATTCTGCTGCTGGGGGCTGCTCACATGGGCTGGGGGGCGATGATGACGTTGCGGTAGCCCTTGACCCCCGTCAGCTGGTCACTCTCAAAGTCCACCATCAGCTTCTGTAGCCCCGACAGCCGTGGCATCAGATCCACCCGGAATTTGGCTTCTGACTGTGGCTCCACTGGCTCCTCACTGTGGGAGGACAGAGAATCATTGTGGCCTGTCACCCTCAGAGCTCCTTGTCGCCCTCCCAGGGCCCCTGGTGCTGCAGGACAGTGCTGGGATTTCAGCAAGCAAAGCTCTCTGTAAGGGTGGCCAAACCCCTTCCCCAGAAAGGTGTGGGGCAGGGATACTCTGAGTCCACAGGGACCAGCACAGCCCTGGCTCCTGCTATGCCCTGTGACTGCCCTCCCTGGGGACTCCAGACTCAGAAATCCACCCCCACACCACTCCCAACATCCCAGCCAGGTGAAGGGGGAGAAGCTCTTACAGCTCCTTGACGAACTGCCCATCGGTGAGGCCGGTGCCCTCCACCACGAACATACAGCCATTCAGGGGCACTGCCAGGGGGTTCACCAGGCTGATCTCTGCCACCAGCTTCCGATTCTGCATTGGCTCTCCTAAAATCTGCAAGTAAGAGAGGTTGGACCCTAGGCAGCACTGATCCTGGGGTCCATGGTGCTCCCCCTGCCCTGGGGCTGAGGCAGGACCTTAGGGATGCAGGTCCCAGGGGATGCAGCCCTGCTTAGTGAAGCAGGACTTGCTGCCCCAAGGATAATCCCCCAGATGATCACAGCAACTCATTCCCCTCAAATCTGCCTGGGATGGGACATTGGACCCTTACCCTGATCTTGATTGGTGGATTCTCAACATAAATGTCCCTGACAGCTACGAGGATGTCACCAGTCTGGTGATCGTTCAGGAGAGCCACCACCTTGATGAGGTTGTCCTGGGTCAGTTTGTCCTTGTAGTCTTCATACAGGATCCGCATGGGCACCCTCTTCTCTGGAAGGGGAAGCAGAGAGGGGTCAGCACCCATGGATCTCCAGCCCAGAACTCACAGTCCTGTGCTGACATCCAGCTGCTGCTGCATGGTTTGGGCTCCCCACGAGCTTCTCCAGGTGCCTTGCAAGGATGGGGGAACTGGGGCTCCTGCAGGGCTGGGGTTCCAATACTGTGTGCCAGAAAGGATATTCAGGGTGTGGAGGTTGGAAGGAGCCATCTTCTAGGGCAAGACTCCAGGGTCATGCCTGCACCATGGGTCCAGAGTGCCAGCCCTTGGAGCCAATGTGGGCACTGGGAGCTGCCCTCACTCTGCCCTCAGCATTGCTTAGCTGAAAGTCCTTCAGGTATGGGGAAGGACAGGGAAGGAGGCTGAAGGCAATCAGCTACAGAACTGCCTGGAACAAGGAGCCCAGAGGCTGTGACCATGAGAAATGGAGCCTGACATTCACAAGGCAAGACTTGAAGTGCTGTGCATCAGCTGAGACTATAGGGAGAGGAACAAGCCTGGCACAAAGTGCTGGGGTGTCCTAAAGAATGCAGTCTGGGAAGTCCTGGGGTCTGCATTCTGAGGCAGGAGCTGAGGGTAGAAGTTTCAGGAGCTCATAATTAATGTTTCAGAAGAAATGGTTTGCATAGGAATGTTAAGTACCCCAAAGGCCACAGGGCTCCTATAGCAGGGTGAGCACGTGTCCCACTCCCCCATCCAGCCCTGCAAAAGGCTCCAAGTACCAGCTGGTGCTTCTGCCAGCATGAGCAGAGGCACATCCCTCTCCCCTCCATGCTGGCAAGAGCCAGCACGTTCCTCATTCCTGTAAAGCAGCTCAACACCTGGAAGAGCGCCGAGCGCTGCGTTCACAAGAGGAGCTGCTGAGGAGCAGGGCTCGGCGTAGGGTAAACATTTGGCTGTTCCAGGACAGCAGATGCGTGGCCTTTCCAAGCCCTGAAGGGTCTCTGCAAACTTTCATAAACCCAAACCCGTGCTTAACGACCAGATGGTGATGTTCACGTGTGGCAGGGGTGAGGGAGGTTTGGGAGATCTGCCAGGACAGCTCTGCAGCCCAACGCCCACCCAAGGAGACACTGAGAGCTTCAGCCCTGCTGGCCAGGAAAGCCAGTGCTTCCCACTTCTTCCAGCCTGGGACACGCACACAGGGCTGAGCTGGGCCAGGGAAGATCCCACCAGAGAGCCTAACCTAACCCAGAGACTGAGGGAAAGGAGAGATGAGATAAGCCCAGCCTAGCCCAAAGACTGAGGGAAGGCAGGAGGGATGCAGACAAGGGCCACAAATTGCCCGGGGCAGCTAGGGATGGCAGCCTGGGTGTGCCCAGCTCACTCCTTTGACATAACAGCTACAGCAGCAGTGGCTTGTGCAGCTCCAAATGCATTTCCAGCAATTCCTGAGCAATTTCTCATCCCCTCACCAAGATTAAAAATCCTCAGTGGTAGTTAACTAAGGAAGATGCCCCAAAGTGGCATTGGTGGCATTGCCTACCGAGCAGCTGAACACAGACTGGCCTGACCCCAGCCCTGGTGAAGCATCTCCTTCACCAGTGGGTCTCTCACCTGCCCTGGGCTCAATGTCGATGTCAGCCGGGTCGGTGAGGCCGCACTGGGGCCCAAGGATGCCATTGTGGCTGGTGGCACGGGCACACAGCGTCACCCTGCAGACACGCTCCTCATCCGTGTTGTTGTTGACAACGGCAAAGACATCGAAGTCACTGCCCTTGTTTGCACCCTCTGACACCTTGATCCTGAGGTGCAGCCCCTCATCCTCTTCCCCGATGGACTTCTTCTGATGCTCTGCCTTCTCAAACACTGCCCGCTCCTCCTCAGACCCTGCGGTGCACAAAACTCCTGTGATTCCCTGCAGGATGGGGAGGGCCTGGTCTGGGCTGTTCTGCCCTGAGCCATGGAGCCCTCCTGCTGCAGTTACTTCCCAGCAGCAACATCCCTCCCGGGACATCTCTGCCCCTGAAATCCCCCATACCCTCCGGGTATTTGTAGTTGTGGGTGATGTCCTCCCGGCTGTCCCTGCCGACACTCTTGGTGCTGATGTACTTCCCCACGTCTGAGGATCGGATGCTCTGCTTCTGCATCCCGTCACCCTGCACCACCCAGTACACCACGTCGGCGTTCACCTCGGCGAAGATGAAGGGGATGTCGTACTTGAGCAGCATGTCACCCTCTTTGATGGCTTTGACCGGGGCTGGCCCGCAGCAGTAAACTCCTGCACGGAGCAGAGCCACTGTCACCACTCCAGGGCTCAGCCACGAGGGGTGGCTGTGGTGGGGCGTGTCAGGGTGGGAGGTGATGGAGCTTCTGTGTGGAGCATGTTGTACCTTCACTCTTCTCCTGAGGCGTCGGGTCCAGCACCTGCCACCCATCATAGCCAGCTGCCAGGTCTGGCCGGGCCATCCACGACTCCACCCAGCAGTGGAAGTTCCTGCAAGGGAAACCAGCATGTAGAAGTCTCAGCCTCCCCCAGCACCTGCCAGGCTCTGGGGAAGGGGCAGAAGTGCCTCAGGGCTGGGCAGGTTGAGGTCCTGCTGTGCTGCTCACCAGATCTTGTCCCAGGACTGCCTCTCCTGCTCCCCCTTCTCGTTGATGTAGTGGTCAATGGTCAGGTTGGCATTTGTGTCGTGGGCTGAGTTGTAGTTGGTCACCACCCGGCTGGGGATTCCCAAGCACCTCATGACTGCAGGGAGCAGGGCAGGGTGAGACAGGGACCCAGGTTTGCACCACTCCCATCACACAGAGCCCCAGGTTTGAACAACTCCCACCCTTCCCTTTGCTTGTGACAGGGGTGTCTGGGGACTGATCCCCAGGAGAAGCCAGTCCTGCATCCACAGCACACAGGAAAGCAGGCTGGGTGGCACCTGGTTCTGACAGCCTGACAGGTTTGATATTGCAGCAAAAAAAAGGCACGAAAAGCATCTGTGAGAGCTTTGGAGGTAGAGTGTGGGCAGCCGTGCTGAACCCCGGATTTCATCTCCCAGCTGTCTTTCACTGCACAGAGAGCTCCCCAGGGAGAAGGAAAGCAGTTACAGTGCTTCAAAGGGAGGCTATAAACCTCTGTGAGTCGCTGAAAATTCACTTTAGTTTTCTGCTATTTCTCTCCTCTAAAAGGGGTCTTGTCTGTCTGTGACACATCAGTGCTCTCACAGGCAGCGTTTTTCTTGGGGCAAAGCTGCACCTGCATATGTGAGTGTTTCCCAGCAGCAGCAAGTCTGGAATTGTTCTCTTCTTTTTTCCCAGACTGATTGCCCTGGTGGCCATAACATTATTTTGATCTTAGTGGATTCGTGACTTTATTGCAAACTTGGCCTTAAAGCCACTTCCCTCACCCTGGCCTGCCTCAGTCCCTCCCTTGCTGCCTGGCTGGGGAGACAGTGTTGATTTAAAAAACAGAGCCCACTTCTATAATATTTTCCCTCTGTTCCCTGACAAACTAGAGTAATAGAGAGCTAATTGGAGAGGAATCATTGCAGGCTGATTGCAGCTCTTCCCCCTGGATGCAGCACCAGGAGTGGAGGGAGGGCAGGGGCTGGGGTGGGAGACGAGGGGAGAGGGGTGACCCTGTCCTGTGGAGAAGGGGAGATCAGAGGCATCTGCTCTCACCGGTGCACGCCACAGCAGCAAAGACCCAGCACTGGCCGTACTTGACTGGCTGGCACCCAAACTTCTTCCACCTCTTGAGAATATCCACACTCCCAATCCAGGCCATGGGGCTCATCCCATCATCGTAGCGGTTGTCCCACCGCCCAAACAGCACCCCTCGATCCTCATCATTACAGTTTACCTGTGGCAGGAGAAAAGGGAGGATGGAGGAGCAGGAACAGGCTGGGGAAGGAGGGAAAGAGCCTTTTCCCCATTCACATGCACCATCACCTGCATTAATACTCTGTGTCCATGCAAGAGCTCACTGGGATGTGGGTGGACATGATGCTAATTAGGGATGAATTTTAGAAACACATCCTCTTGCTTGGGAATTTGGGAGTGATTATCCCAAAGCTGCTCCTTGAATGGTCTGTGCCCATCCCTGCTATTAGTTTCCTCTAAAAATGCTCTTATACATATAGGAGCAGCAACAGGGAAAGGATGTAAAAGAGAGAGGAAACACCTCTGAGAAGGAAAAGGGTGTAACTGGGGGGAATGGCAGATGCTGTGTGCCACTCCTCTAGCTGGGGGGTGCCCTGCTGGCTGCAGCCCGGACTCACCATGGCGCTCACCACCCTGCCGATGTACACGGGGTCATTGCGGCGGGAGCAGTCCCGGTTCTGGTCCCGCAGATGTTTGGGGTTTATGTCCAGCATGTTGAGGCAGATGGCTAAGATGTCCTCCTCGAACTGGTGGAGAGCAGGGAGAAAAGTTGTGTGATGTCCCCACAGGGGCTCTGCCACCTCTGTCCTCCCTCTCTGGCTCACTGGGATGGCCCTGCCAGCGGAACTGCTGGGTACAGGGGTTCACACCTCCTCAGGGTCCCCTCCTCAGCCAGCAGCATCCACTGAGTGACGTCCCCACTGTCCCCACTCAGCCTGTGAGGCTGGTGGGTGAGCTCCGGCCTACGTCCCGGTGCTGGATCTGATTTCCTGCAACTGCACAGGGGTCGGGACATGGCCATGATCTCCAGGAATATGTTTCTCAGGAAGGGCTGAGTCACAGCCCTTCCTTGAATTGAGGTGCAGATCCTGTGGAGGCCATGGGCACCCCCACTGCTGCGGGCCCCCAGCTCTTTGCTCAGGGAGGGTGGCTGAGCAGCCCCTGTGCCCAGGGGTGCAGCTCGGGGTGTGAGCACTGCCTTATCAGCACCCCTGGCACAGTGCCCGGGAATGTGTTATCAGGCACAGAAGGGCAACCCAGATTAGGGACACATGGCCACGGGGCCCCCAGGAGCCCTGGGGAAACACTCCCCTTGCCTTGCCATGCTTTGAAGTCAGCGCATTCCCTCTTGGAAATGAGATTCCGGTTTCTTTGACCTGTGGCTGACTCCAAGGTGCTGACAGCATTTGGGATGCATGTTTGTGAGAGGCACACACATGGCACAAGTCCTTTTGTCCTGTAGCACCAGAGCTGCATGGCCTGGGTCAGCCAGGGATCCCAAAGGTCCCAAGGAGCCTTGCCCACTCACCTGGCCAAAGTTCCAGGGGATGGAGAAGATGTAATCACAGGTGCCCTGGTAGATAAGCCCGTCCTGGGACAGGACATACTCACGTCGCTCATTCTCATCACGCAGGAAAACTGTGTCCTCTGTGGGGACAGCAAGTGCTGAGAACAGGGCTCTGCCCTGCAAACCATCTTCCTGACCCCCTCTCTGTGGATGGATCCAATGGGAAATGAGGCACCAGGGGCTGCAACTGCTCATGCCTTAAACAGCTGCCGGGGAATTTCAGCCCAGGTTGATTCAAACCGATGGGAAAATTTCAGCGGGTTTGTGGTTTGCTTTTCATTCTTTCTCATGTCTCTGTCTTTCCTCCCTTTTATTTAATGGAGATGGATCAGGGAGGAGGGGACATCTCCCTAGGGGTGCGGTGAGCAGTGGGAGTGGGTGTGCTGGCTCAGCACAGCCAAAGCCATTTCACTCACAGCAGCTACTGCTGTGGAAATCAACATTTACTGGAAATGTTTGCAGAAGGAAACCCCACACGTCCACCCTCAGTGCTCAGCACAGCCCTGGTTGAGCAGAGCTTCCTTATGGCCCCTTATCTCTGCAGAACCAGCATGGGACTGTGAGATCCAGGAAACCAGCTGGTCCAGAAGCAGGGGAAGGACATGGAGAGAGGAAAATCCCTGTGTTGTTGAACCTTAGAGCACTGAATCGAAACTCCTCTCTGGGTCTGGCTGCCCAAATTTCACCAGAACAGTGATATCCTTATCACTGAGTCCACAGCTGGGTGCCTTGGTGAGGATGGGTGAGAATGGACCTGGTGGGGGCAATTAGGGACAACTGAGGGCAATTAGGGACAGGCTTTCCCCTGGTGCCAGGGATTTCCCAGAGGTTCACCAGCAGCACAGCGGTGAGCTCACATGGGCACTGTGTGGTGGGGACAGCCTGGACCGCCCATTGGGTGTTTGGGCTGGTGGCAAAGGGGCTGTGGGCTTTGTAGGGTGGGGATGGTGCTCTTGGCCTGACCTACTGCAGGGATTGTGTGGAGATGGAAGCAAAATGAGGCTTTCTGTTTAAACCTGCATCCAGACCAGTGCTTGGGACACCTGGGATGAGGCCTGTGGGAGAGGTGCTTGGGGATCATCTGGTGTCTGCCTGAGCCTTGGAATCCCAGAACTTGAGATGTGAAGCCTCACCTGGGTGCCAGGGGTTGAAGAGCAGGACAAAGTCCCCGATTTCGTAGCTGGAGCCCTGGTACTCAGTGCAGGCCTCCAGGGTCATGCTGTAGCGGCCGATGCGAGCGTCGGGTGGGGAGCAGAGCGAGACAGAAAGGGACTCCCCATCCTGCTGCTGCATCACGGCGCTCCAGCACGATTCCTCCGGGCAGTCAGTCATGACAAAGTGGAAGCTGGTTCCTGATGTCTCACTGGGGCAGGGCCCTGTCAAGAAGGGAGTAGGTCAGTTCTCCCCGTGTTCCAGATCCCTGGAAGTCCCCTGCTATGGAGGCTGCACTGAGGGGACCTGCTCTAAGCCCCCCTGCCCTGTGACAGCTGCCTGGATCTTGGCTGTCACAGTCTGGGAACATTCACCAGCTAGTCTGTCAGGTACTGAGGGCACAGGCTAGCCCAGCTGAGGGGAGCTCAGGCGTGTCTTTCACTGTCTGGGAAGGGACAGACTTGTCCTATGGGGGGCCAGCAGGACACAGGGGTGCTTGCCCTGATGCTCACCCCAGGGCCAGGTCTCTGCTCTCAGATGCTCCTGCCTCTCTTCCGAGCAGTGCTGTGGGGTCCCTGCGCCCACAGCATGGGGGCTGACCATGAACCCCAGACCCCGTCACGGGGTGCCCCAGTACGTGTGCGCAGCCTCAGGCATTGCTGCACACATCCCAGCATTAGGGATGACCTCAGTGGCCAAAGCACCGAGCCTGGGACAGTGTGATCCTTGCTGGCCCCTCCAGGCTGGAGCCATGGCCAAGCCACCTGCACCGAGCCAGCTCCAGACCCGCTCCCCGGAGCGGTGACGCCCAGCCCGGCCCTGCAGCTCCCTGGCCATGCAGGGCTGGCCAGCAGCCGAGGCAGTGGTGCCACTGCTGTCCCCTCTCCCCGGCAGAGCACAGCCCCGGCTGGTCCCCCGCCAGCCCTCGCCCACAGGCCAGTCACCAAAAATACTCGTGAACTCATGGAAGTGACACAGTTTCTCCTCTCTCAGAGGCTGGGCTGAGTTCACCGTGTCCTTTGGGCAAGAGCCAGCCCATGCTGATGTAGGCTAAGCAGACACGGGAGCCTTCCTCCTCCTCCTCCTCCTCCTCCTCCTCTTCCTCCTCCTCCTCCTCCTCCTCCTCCTCTTCCTCCTCCTCCTCCTCCTCCTCCTCCTCCTCCTCCTCCTCCTGCCTCCACAGCTCACAACATCCCCCTGACTCCGGCACTTGAACGTGGCTCTGCCAACATCGCTACGGCAAAAATGCAGCTTTATTTTTACTCTATTATTCCTTCCCTCTTCCTTATGGGAGGCAGCACATGACCTGGGTGGCTTTGCTGTCCCAGGATGGAGGGACAGGTCTGGCAGTCCTTGCCCGGACGGGTCCGGCCCGGTGAGGGATGTCCTGGGGCTGTGTCGGTGGGGTGGCACTGCCACGTGCCTCTGTGAGCACCAGAGCACCTTTGCCCTCTTTCTGCAATGCTGGGGCTGGAGCCTCTGCCAGCCTGTGCCTTGGCGTGGGAGGCTGTGTCTGTGGCCACTTCCCCTGCAAAACCAGCCCGGGACTGCCTGGCTGGAGAAACCCAGGGCTGGGAGTGGGTGGGCAGCCCCCAAGGGGCTGCTAGGGCACCGAGGGAGCTGCTGGTTTAGAGTGAAGCTGGGAGGTGCTGGGTTTTGTTTTGTCACCAGAGCTTTTGGGATGGAAAAAGGAGAATTTTAGTCTGCAAGGAAACTTGGGTGAAGTTTGACTTAAAATTCTGGCCGGGTTGACTCAGCATGGTGCTTCAGTCCCAAAATAACTCCTGCCTGAGAAATAGTTTCCTCTCCCTTTGCTCGGAGCTGGCGGAACTGAGCCCCTGCCCGGCGGCTGCACCCAGCCCTGGCTGTGAAAGAACAGCCCAGCCCTGGCCCGGCCTAGGGGGCTGTGCTGGGGGGGCTTCATGGGAACATTTCCTTTCTCCAGGGTTTGTGTTTTCTGAGCAAATCCCGCTCTGGGGATGTCTGAGAGGCAGCAGGGCTGGGTGTAAAGCTCATCAGCAGAAATGCTGTGATACCTCTGGCTGAAAAGATATACAGGCTGATGTTTCTCAGAGGGGCAGGAGGGATCCCGGCCACTTGCTGGTGAGCTGGCAGCTCTGTCATGCCCATCACCCCATGGCTTGGCCCTGGGAGGAGGAGGAGGAGGAGAGGAGGAGGAGGTGATGATGCTGGTGGCTTGTTGTTTTATTCCTTTATCACTTTTCTTCCACTCTCTCATTAAGGAGATGAGTTTCTACCTTTTTTTTTCCCTTGTGATATAACAGCTGTGCACAGCACCAGGCTCTGCCAGGTGAGGAACAGGGACTGTGTGACCAGGAGCAGCCTCCATGGGAGCACAGGTGAGCCCTGGAGCAGGAGCAGAGCGCGGTGACACCTCCACATCCCTCCCTCTCGACATGAACGTGGCAGCACTCACCTGTCTGGACGTTGAAGGAGAGTTTGTCCACGGTCTCCTGGTACTCGCGGCCCGAGAAGCGCAGGGTGATGCTGAAGGGCTGTCCCCGCCGCACCACCAGCTGCTTGCAGCCCATGTCCGCCGTCCGGTGCTCCCGCCCATTGCGGTCGCAGTGCAGGTCCCACGTCTCCAGCACCAGATCTGCAAAGGCAGCGGCAGCTCTGACCCTGGGACCCGACGCCTGGGGGGCTGTGGCCCATCCCGAGCCCTGGCCTGGGACCTTGGCGAGGGGTCTGAGCCTCCCCCACCCACAGTGCCCTGTGCTCCCAGGTGTGCCACCCAGAGCATCTCTCCAGGAGGGCGCAGTGACCCTGCCAGACTCTGAGCATCCTTCCAGGAGTGCTCTGAGGGCTGGGCTCCTGTTGTGTGCTGTGAGAGTGGGACAGCTTTGTCAGCCAAGCTCACAGCGACTTTTTGCCCTCCTGATCCAGCCCTAGGCTGTGTTGTGCTGTGGAGCTCCTCTGCGGTATCACAGCACCCAGCACCAGAGTAAAGCCCAGCACTAAGCTCTGCTCTCAGAGAGCCTTTCCCAGGACTGCTGTCCGTGTGTCCCCACCCCAAGCACATGCTGTGAGTGAGCTCAGGAACGTCCAGGATGTTCCTGTCCCTCAGCCAGGCCTTCAGTTACTTTACTGTGCTGTGGCTGCTGACAAATTGGTGAGAGCAAGTGTAAATTCAGCAATAGAGTGTGCCTGATGCCTCAGACACATGCAGGCTCTGCTCTGCTCTGCTCTGCTCAGGCCAGGCTGCATGCTGGAGCACCAGCAGCCACATCCCCACCACCCTGGGCACTGTGCTGGAGCCATGAGACATCGTTCATCATCACTCGAGGCCGCTGACCCCTGACTGCTCTGCAGTGACGTTTCAATCACCAGAATAACAAAAAGCATTGTGTGCAGCAGAGCACACGGCAAGCTCAGTGCCAGCGAGAGACTGGGTAGATCAGAGGGCAATACTCAGCTTGCTGCCCCATGCCACGGCTCTCCTCGGCCATGCTCATCCTACTACCAGCTCTGGTAGTCACCAAGCCCTCCTTGGACCAGTGACAAGTGGAAACAGCAGCCCATGAGCTCACTGTCCCCAGAGCCAAATGAAAACACTGCTCCTGGCTCTCTGGGCACAGTGACTGCAGTGTGGGCCCAGTGCAGGGCCGTGGGCTTGTCACCGTCCCCACCACAACGTGACAGCTGCTTGAACAGTTCATAACTAAGGGCAAGGTCCCCATAGCCAGTCTGTGGGAACTGTGAAGTGGGGACAGAGCACAGACAAGCCCTTTCCCTCCCTGCTTCCCCCTCTGTGGGCAGCACAGCCCTGTGCTACGGAACACAGACTGTTCAAGTGGAATCTCATGGTTGACACGGAGCCAAACTCACTGACAATAAGAACAGGATCAGAGAACAGGATCAGGAGTTCTCCTTGTCCCAGGCTCCCTGGCATTTTCATTCTCAGCCGATTCAGTAAAAAGCAGATTTCTCCAAGCACAGGTATCTCTATCCAAATCAAAGGGTGCCAAGGGATGGGTGAGAAGGGAGCTGCAGTGCTGCAAATGGTAGCAGCACCCTGGGCACTCAGGAGCAGGAGCTGCCCCGGGTGTTCAGGGCAAGAGGACACAGTGCTAGGCTGTGCCAGGGGAAATTTAGGCTGGACATTAGGAAAAAATTCTTCACAGAAAGAATGATTGGGCTTTAGAATGTGCTGCCCGGGGAGATGGTGGAGCCCTTGTCCCTGGAGGTATTTAAAAAAAGATTTGACATGGCACTTAGTGCCAGAGTCTAGCTGATAAAGTGGTGTTAGGTCATAGGTTAGACTTGATGCTCTAGAAGGTCTTTTCTAACTTAGTTAATTCTGTGATTCTGTAGCAGCTCAGCTATGTGCCTGCGTGAGTGTCTGACCCGAGGGACCTGAGTTGGTATTGCTACAGCAGTGCTGGGAGCCAGGACAGCCTGGGGCACAGCAGAGTGAAGCCGTCTCACCCAGAGGGCTGAGTGCCCGTGGGAATCACACAGACGCATTTCCTGGGACTTTGGGGGCAGCTATGTGGGGTGTGGGGGGTCGTCTCTACCCTGAAAAGCCAAGCGTGCAGAATTCCCGCAGCCCTGAAGCTCTTTTTGTGCCTGAGCCTCCCGAAATCCCGTCACCCTGTCAGGACACATGCTCTCGGCCCAGCTGTCCACCCTCCTCTGCCGGGAAAGCTTTAAATAGCACCAAACTTCATCCTACGGGCACTGGCGACACCCGGGCCGGAGGCGAGGACGCGCACGGACCCTGCTGGGTTTGTTACCGCCGTCCCGCTTTAGCCTTTCCCGTTCCCCACCGTCCTTGACTTCGGCTGGGGGTCAGGGACCGGCTCCAGTCCCAGGCGAGCAGGGAGGAGCGGGGGGGCCCGGACCGGCCGGTCGGGACGGAGCCGGCACCTGCGGGGTTCGCGCTCCTACCTTCGGCCATGGTGCGGGCTGGGCGCTGCGGGCGCTGCCGGTGCCGCCGCCGGTGCACGTCCCGCTCCTGATCCCGATCCTGATCTCTGTCCCGGTCCCCTGGCTGCGCTGTCCGTGCCGATGCCGGTCCTTGTCGCGGTCCGGATGCCGGGGGAGCTGCCCCTCACCACCCGCTGTCCGGCCCCACCGCCCGTCCCATTTATGCCGCCCGCCTCCCCCACCCCCCCGCGCCGGGCCGGCGGAGGGAAGAAAGGGAAAACAAGGTTTCCAGGAAACGGGCGGGTTAGGTCCCACCTATGGAAAACAGCCACCAAAGAAGAGAAAAAAAAAAAAAAGGAAAAGCAGCAGGTCCCGGAGCGCCCCGGGTTGGCCCCACCGGAGTCCCCCGGGACCCCGCGGGCTCCGGGTTGGAGATGGTCCCGCTGCTGGACAAGAGGAGGGGAGAACAAGGGGGTCTCCACCCCCTTGCGCGGCTTCCAGCGAAGTGCCACCACTCGGGACTGTTTTCTCCTTATAAAGTTCTCTTCCTCTTCTGGCCGTGTCCCCATCCTGGCCAGTGCTGGTGGGATGTGCCTGTCGGGAATTGCATCCCTTTCCCGTAGCTGCATCCCTGAGAGATGGACTTTGGAGGGAAAACGTGGTGAAAACTTTGTTGCTGGACAGCAGATGTGTTGGAATCAGCGCTGGTTGCTCTGGGACATGGAAGTATGCACACAGCAGTGACCACCACATTCCCTGGAACTCCCTGCCCCACACACTGGCCATTCCTCTCCTGCCTGGGGGTCCCTGCCTCAGGCTCTTGCCGATGGTATCACCAGGCCTGTCCCAGCCCTCCCTGTGTGTCCTAAGGTCACCCAGCACACTAGAGACCACCTACCAGGGACAGAGGCACTCTTGCAGGGGCTCTTGGGGTTTGGAAGTGCACCAGTACCTTAGCAGCAGCGTGGCTTGTTACAAAAAAAATCTTGAGAAGTTTCTGGAATAACTTTGTCCAGTTTCTGGTTTTCCTTCATGTGAGTTTAACTGCCCAGGACCAGGACCCAGGATGGGGGGTGTTCCTGGTAGAGCCCTGAACTGACCCCCTTGTCTGGCCCTTGCATGGATGCAGGAGGCTGCAGCCTGGGCTCTGGGAACCCTCCTCAGCCTGACAGGTCCCCCAGACCCCTGAGCCCCTGCTCCTCCCAGGTTTGGTGATTGGTCTCACTCCAGGGCCTTTGTGGGACCTTGTGGTTGGGATCCTGGTGTACTCAGGGTCATCCCACAGGGGCTATTCCCTGCTGCAGCCCCCTGTCCTGGTGTGCCCCATTGTCCCAGTGTGGGGAGCAGCTGGATCTGCCCTCCCCACACTTGGGGTGGTCCTGCTCAGGGGCCCCCAGCTGTGGGCAGTGCTCTGCTCAGGCACATCAGGGCACTGCACTGGAGGGTCTGCAGTGGGTTGGACTCCTCCTCCAGCTCTACAAAGGGATTTTTGGTATGACAGAGTTGGTAAGGTCTAAGCATGCCAAGGACAGAGATCAGAAGTTCCATGTGCTCCTGGTGTGTCCTGCTCTGGGGGCACATGGCTGGTGTTGCAGAAACACTGCCTCACAGTGCAGCAGTGGCTAGGGGTGTCCCATCCTCCATCACCTTCTTTAAGGGAGGTGGGGAGGACATTGGAGCAGAAGCAGCAAATCTTTGCTGAGAGAAAGCTTGGGACAGCTGGTTTTAATGGAAACAATCCATGTACTACTCCTCCATGTATTTGCATGGGCTGGGGGTGTGCAGGTCACAGTGGGGGACCTTTGCCAAGTGCACAACTGGTGCCATCAGGGCTCTCCTCACCCCAACAGTGCCACCTCACTGCAGGAAGATCTGCACAGGAACAGCTTGACAGCACTGCCCTGTCAGTGTGCCCCTCTCACGCTGGGGTCTTGCTCAGATTTGAGAAGAGACACTAAAAATGAGACCCTCTTTCTCTTCCCAGACCCTTGGTCCTTGTGGCAGCACTGGGTCGAGTTGCTCCCATGGATGCAGGGCAGGTCATTGGGGGTGAGAGTCCCACAGGCTGCCCCTCTGAGCATCAGGGCCACAGGAATTGCTGTCCATGCCAGGCCACTGTGACGCCTGGGGACGGCTGGTGGCCATGGGAGCTCACAGCTGGTATCACCTGCCCTGAGCTGGCGTTGCTCCCAAGGCTATTCCTGGGACACACAGGAACCTCTGCCACCAGCATTGTCAAGGTTGGTGTGTCTGGGCTTGTGCTGCAGGGTGCTGAGTTCAGCTCTGCCTGCACAAGCCCACTCTTCCTCCTGAAGCCAGTGTGAACTCTGGATGCCCTCTGTAGTGGAAGTGCACACTCAGGATGCTTGTTGTTTGCTTGAGTTAATGTGTGACAAACTGCTGTGAGGAAAGAGCACCGTCGGCAGTGGAGGAATTGGAAATGGCCATTTCTCACTCGGCTTGGAAGCACCAGCAGTTTGTTGCCATCAGGGGTGTAAAGGTGTATGGGATGTGTGGGACTGGGCAAGCTGGGGTTTCTGGTGCTGGGCAGGCTGTTGGGGTTGTCTTCTGTCTGGTTTCCTGGCCAAGCAGAGTGGGAACACTCACAGTACCTGTCCCTGCTCTGGCACCTTGGGCAGAAGTGACAGGAGACAAGTGCCTGGCTGTCCCCTGGGGCTGTCTCCCAGGGCTGTCCCTCTGGCTCTGTCCAGCCAGGGCTGTCCCTCAGGGGCTATCCAGGGAACTCTGGGCTTGGTGCCAGTACTTCACCAAGAGGAAACCTCTCTTGTTTCCAGCTTTAGTGCTCACTTCACTCACCACCTTGTATCGCGAGGCATCTGTCTGCCCAGGCACTGGAAAATGCTGCCCATGGCAGGCCAGCCACACTGCTGGTGTTATTTTTACTAAGACAAGGTTGCATTAAGAGGGTGTTTGCACTACCGAAGCCCAGAATAACTCCTCATTTGCTCAAGGTGTTCAGTGCGACTTTCCTCGCCCCCGCCCCGCTCCTGGAGCTGCTTCAAAGCGAGCCGGTCCCTGCAGTGCCGGTCCGTGCCGTGTGTCCCGCACAGACAGAGCCGCTGTTTGCTCTGCTGGGTGTGTGCCGGGGCGGCAGCAGCCCCTCCAGCGCCCGCACATCCTGACTCAGTCCCTTGTGCAGGCAGATAAACAACCCGTGAAAAGGGGCAGTGTCTGCTCTGAGTCGCCCTGTTAAGTCGTCAACCGACTTCAGGAGCTCTGCCCATCTCCTGCGGTGCTTCCCGCCCCGGGTACTCCCCAAACTCAGCTCCTGCAGCCCCCCGGAGCCTGTGTGCTCCTCGCTGGGGAGCCCGGAACCATCCCGGAGTGAGGGTCTGTAAGGGGCCCTGCAAGGATGTGACTTCAGGACAAAATGTTTTATGCTCGTGAGGACAGGGCCAGTAGGGAGTTCTGGGGGCTCTGTGGACATCCTGGCATGCAAGATGCAGCAGCTACCCTTCTCAAACCTCTGTTTGTGAGCACGGGGAAGTACTTCCCAAAGCTGGGATGGAAGACCCAGAGCTGCTCCATATGTGGTCGGCAGAGCCAAGGGTCCATACAGGCACACATGCTGGGGAGAGGGAGGATGGGGTTGGTGACATCACGCTTGGTTTGAGGCTTTAGTTGCCACGGGCAGCTCGGGCACTGGGCCAGCAGCCGGGCCAGACGGGCTCGGTGCAGCACGGGGCTCCCGAGGTGATTGGTTTGGAGCTGGTGTAAAAGGAGGGCTTGTTGTGGGCAGCTGCCAGCCAGGCCAAGCACTGCAGCCTTTCCTTTGGGAGGAGAGGTGGCTTTTGAAGGAGAAGCAGATTGTTTTTCCACCTGCCCCCAGGCGGGCGCGGTGTGCTCCGGTGCGGCAGCCACAGGGCAGATGCAGCCCGGAGAGCTGAGTCCGCGGCTCTCCGGGCAGGGGAGGGATGTGCGCTGCTGTCCGACCCAGTCCGGAGCTCTGGCTCCCAGCTCACGGCACAGGCTGAGCCAGAGGCTGTTCCCGAGAAATAGCCTGGAGGGATCGGCCAGCAGCTGATAACCAGCTTCTCTTGAGAGTCCTGGTGCAAGGCACCCCCCCTCCCACGGGAGGGAACAGGAGGAATTAATTATGTAACTGTCCTTGGTTTTAGGCGGAGTCTTTATTTTTATTTAACAGAAATCAGAGAAAAAAAAACCCTCACGAAAGTCTCCGGGTTTATTGGGTCTGCAGAGTAGGGGTAGGAAAGCTGGAAGCTCCTCTGGCAAGGCTCCCTGAGAGGTGAGTCCTGTGTTGGGCAGCAGCAATGCCCGCACGGTTGGTGGATTCTCCAGCTGTGCCAAACCTTTCCTTGCTGGTGGCCCCAGGGTGGCCACAAGGTCAGTCCCACTGCAGCAGGGTCCCACAGCTCTCCAGAGTGGGCTGCAGTGCTGCACGATGGACTCACATCCTCTGCCAGGATAGTCGTGAGCCAAACACAATGTTTTGCAAACTGATCTGGCTGTACCTGGTGCAAACTGAATTCCAGGCTCCGGCTGTCATTTCCCAGCAGTTTGTTGGCACCCCCCCAGCCCTCCCTCCCCAGGGCGCCTGTTCACCCAGGGCACCGCTCCCCGGTAATCCCTCACCACTTCAGAGCTGGCAGGCTCCAACGGGTCTGCAGGGGCAAACAAGAAGGGTCTGTGATCCCCAGTTGGTGCACAGAGTGTTTGTGCTCCTCGGTGAGCTCTCATGTCCAGGTTTGATGCCTGAAGCTGAGTGGCTTCCCCAGGGCCGCCTGTGTCCCAATGCAGGTCACCTGCCCTGCCATCATCTTCCCAGGGCGGGTGTCTGCAGGGCCACTGAGTAAGCACTGGCAGAGGCGATTTCCATCCATCCCTGGGGATGCAGCACAGCTGGGATTTTGGAAAGCAGCTGGGCTGGCCTTTCCCTGGCCAGCTCAGATCACACTGAGTTAAGTCCAGCCCTCGGAGCTCTACCCTTTGGCGTCACCCTTCACCCTTCCTGTTTTCCTCTGGTATCACTTGTTTCTTTGATTTTCTATTTCTTATGGCTATCCTGCAGCTCCCCAGACCACCAGCAGCCCCAGCTCAGTGACAGGCAAGACCTCTGTGATTTATACCATGTTGTAATTCGTGTTTTGTATAAAATAAGTGTTCAAAACTAGCCACAGTTGGGGAAAGGTTGCCTCAGCACTCTGAATTAGGGAAATTAACAATCTACAGGATTGCTGGCAGTTTAATGATCTGCCAGGGAACAGATCAGCGATAAGAAGATGTCAAGCACCCATCTCCAGGGGAAGCTGAGAAACTTACAGGGGAGCAGCATATCAATAACGTATCCCGAAATCCCCCGAGAGGAGGACATTCGGAGGTCCTGGTTCCCCTAAGCAATCACCCACCCAAAGGCAATACATATATCAATACACAGCAGACACAAAATCATATCAAGGTTCATCAAGGAGCAGGAAGGACTTTGTCCGGTGTGGACACCAAAACCAAATATGAAAGAAACAAAAAAGTGTCCTGCTCCAGGCTATGAAAAACAGTATAAAAATAGGACCAACCAAGGTGGCAGTGTGAACAAAGGGGGATCTGATGGATACGTGTCAGATCATCAGTGACATGTTCACCCAGCACCAACCCCAGGCTCGGTGTTGTCTTTTCAGTTGTGGCTTCCCAGGACCATACATTCGGTCACAAAAATAAAAATTGCTGTTTTAATATTTAATTCAGCTCGATTCATTTATTACATATAACACGTCCATTTGCTCTGACAGGGCAGACACTCGGAGATAATGAAGCTTCTCTGGGACACCTCTGCTAGCAGCCACACCCCAGAACCAGGACTGAGCTGGTGTCCTTGTCCCACGGCTCAGTTCCCTCTTGCATCCAGAGCTTCCTCTGTGTTTACCTACTGAAACCAGAACTACTGCCCTGGATGTCACCCAGGAGGACAAATCCAGGCAAGACAGCGCTCTCACTTTGGCACAGACCAAACCCCCAACTCGTGTTTCTGAACTCCCATGGCTGTTTGTGGCTGAAGTTCAGTTCCAGAGGTTGCTGAGACAGCAATGGGTCTTGGTGGCTCTGCTGGCACCAGAGCTGCTGGAGGGCCCATCTGAGGTGCTCTGAACTTTCTCACATGCTGTTGTCACTGCATCTCTGCCTTGTCACCCATTTCCCACTCTTGACTGGGACAGGGCACAGCTGTGGCAGTGTCTGGGAGCGTGGGAGCCTCAGTGCTTCCTGCTCTTCCTCTTCCTCTTCTTCTTCTTCCCTCTGTCTTGTCACAATTGAACCCAGTGACCCTCCAGCCCTTGCAGTTTGTAGGGCACAGCTTGATAGGAATCTGGTGGTGAGGAGGAGGAGGAGGAGGAGGAGGAGGAGGAAGAAAAGTGCTGAGGCTGTCTTGAGTTGGAGCTCCCTGCTCTGTGCCAGCCCACATATTGTCTGCTCTGCTGGAACAGGTCTTGGAAGCCACAGGGAACTGACCCAGGAACTGCCATGGGGAAGAGAAGGTCATTCCCTGGGGCTGAGATCTATGCCTGATCCACAGGCTGTCCACTTCCCTAAGCTGGTTTTGTCGTCTGCTGGGTCCAACATTTTTGACCTTTTTTCCTTTGGGAAAAAGTATTTCCTGGGGTCTCGTCGGAGCTTCCCTCCAAGGCAGGAGGGTGCTCTGCACCCTGGCACTGCCAGACCCCGATCAGCCCACACTGCTGGATCCCTGCCAGGCCCTGACAAACGATTTTGCCATTTCACAAGGGAAACGAGACATTGATTAACTCCTATACTTGCCTTTCTGGAAAGGTTATGGCTTAATTGGTCAGACTTGGGAACAATAAATCATGTGCTGGACCATAAGCAGAGATAAGAAAATTTCTGCAGAATGTTGCAAAACACTTTTTGGAAGGAGGGATTTGGGTATGCCCACCCAACTGTGGGGGCTGATGACTCTCCAGTGCACAGGATCCTTCCAGGGAAACGATTCACTCTCCAGCTGCAGGCCGGAAATTCCCCTTTCTGTTATCGATTCAACTCAGGACTTGCAAAATATCCTTTTTAAATTTTTACTTATGGAAAAAGAAACAACAGGAAAGTCATTGTTTGCTTTATTCAGAAGAATCGTAATTCCATCAGTTTGAAAAATTACTTTCTCTTTCTTGCTGGAAAGTGCTATTTCTCTGACCTAGAAGCTGTAATGGGGGGATACAGCAGATCAGCTCTCAACAGAGTGGAAAATTGAGCAAGGGATCTGCCAGGCTTGGCTTGGAATGATGACGGAGGGAGAAATGATTTTTGGCTCTCACAGTGAGCTGGGCCACATCCAGGTGGGCTTGGCTTGCACTGGCCACATGGGATGGGAAGTGGGCACACTCAGCTGTGGGGCATGGGGATGGGGAGCAGGAACATATTATGAAGAGGTAGAAATGTCCTGGCTCAGTGACCTTGGTGCCATTCAGGATGTGGCACTACTGGAGAATGGAATGAACTCTAGGCTTGCACAGGACAGGCTGCACAGGGTTCTCTAGGACAACGACTTTTAAACAAAAAAGAATAGAATAGACTCAGTGACCAGGATTTCAGTGGAGCAGGGACAGAATTGTCAGTAGAGAAACCAGTGTTGAGGTGGGGAAGATGGAGTGTAAAAAAATTGTAGGGAGAAGTAAAGAGCAGACAATTGGGTAGATCTGGGAGTGGTGGCAGTCAGAGGTCCTGTGACAGGGCAGGGCAGGGCCAGGGTCGGTCCCCTTAATGCTTCAGTGATGACCCAGACAGGAGGAGCGTGACGCCCGCGGGGGGCAGCTGGGGCCCTAAGGAGCTCAGTGGGGCTTGGCTTCGGCATCTGGCAAAAACAAGGCTGAGGGGGGTATGAGTGATGCTCAGCCAGACTGGGATGGGCGAGTGCCCTTTGCCGAGGCACAGCATCCTGCAGGGTGCGAGCCATGACCGTGCTGGGCTGGGAGGAGGAGTGTGTTTTTCTGGCACAGCCTCCAAGGCAGAGATTGCTTCTCCCCTGATGTCTCTTGATTAGCTCATGCTCTGGCTGCCCGGGGGGGCAGCCAGCAGTGCCTGGCCCCGACACTGCGGGTCCTGCCTGCCATCGCCCGCTCCCGGATGCCCAAACATGCAGTGCGGGGACGCGCCGGAGGGGACAGGGTCTCCGGGGACTTCGGGCTTCTTTGGACTGGGATTGGCAAGGTCACACCCAGGCCAAATGGGTCCCAAAAGCTTCAGGACAGTGCGTTCCCAAAACAGAGTGGGGAGGCTGGGCAGGATGACACCACTCTGCTGATGTACTGGGAGGGAGAACAGGAGACTGAGGCACTTAACCCTTACAAAAAGGTCCTTTGAGCAGGACCAAGGTGCTGGCAGCAAGTGGGAGAGCCAGGCTGTGGGCACAGCCCTTGCAGGGGGCACAGGGAGCATTCTTGGTGGCACCAGCTGCCTGTGGTCACTGTGCTGGGGTGGTGGGAGCAGCTGGAATTTGGGTGAGAACCCCAGCAGCTGGTTCTCAGTGGGACACAACTGCTCACTCTCCTCCATGAGGACCATCCAGGTGTTTCTCTTCAGGTTTATTAATGTTAATGGAGTTAGTCCCGTGTTAATGAGTGCACACAAACGCAGAGCACACTGCTGGGGCTCAGCCAGGGCTGCACCAGGGAGCAGGAATGGTAAATACATTCAGTGGAGCAGGGAGCACAGTCAGTGACGGGAACATCTCACAGGTCTGCACGCCCCTGGGATGCTCCAGGCACAGCTTGTAATGTGGGAACCCTCCCCACTGCCGGAGACTAGGCTGGCACTGGTAGGGATAAAGGCACTTTATGGGAGGAATGCTACACATTGAGTAGACTATGAATTAACTCTGTGAGCTGCTGATGGAATTACTGCTGATCCATGCTAAGAAAAGGGAACCAAAGATTCTGGGACTGAGGGTGGGGTAAGAAGTTCCAGCATCCCACCTCTGAGCATGGGAAGTCTCATCCAGTCCATGATCAAGGCTTACGCAGCTGGACAGAAACAGCCCCAGCTGGAGGAACTGGTTACTTGGCATTTGCTTTAGCTGAACTTTCAGTGTGGTGGTTCTCCAGGTAAACGATCTGCTGGGCCTTTTCAGATGAGCAGGGCGGTCTGGGACTCTGGAGATCCCTAGGCAAAGCCAGGCTTGATGCGGGGACTTCTTCCATGGAGTTCTGTGAATCTGAGTCTTCAGAGGAGAAACTGCTCTGGCTGGAAATCTGGAAGTACTGGGCAGCTTCTGCCTGTGGCCCCGCTGGTGCAGCAGGTGTGCTGGGATCTGAGGCAGTTCCATGGGACACAGCAGCAGGACATGGTGGGTCGGCACCTGGAAAGCGTGTCCAGGGAGGCAGGGTGAAGGGACGCCTTGGAGGGGGCTGGCTGCTCTCCTGGCCAAGGTGTCCTGCTGCTCTCAGGCTGGCTTTGCTCTTGGCTTTGGGATGGGGAGTGCCAACAGAGATGTGGTGCTGAGAGGTGCGGGCACCCTGAGGCCTCAGCGGGCACTGGGGCTGCAGAGAACTCTGCTCCACACCCAGAGTGGAGCTCGGAGTGGTGCTGGGCTGGGACTGTCCTGGTCCCTTGGGCTGTCCTGGCCCCTCAGTGCTGGTCTCTGGCTGCTCTGACAACCCCCTGCCCCCCAACACTGCTGGCTCGGGGCTGGAGGCTGCTCTGCACACCGGGACTTCCATATGAGAAGCTGCAGACCCTGGGCTGGCAGGGCTGGAGGAGTCTCCCTGCCCATCAGCTTGTGCTTCCCAGGCCTCCTGCAGTTCCGCCAGCATCTCCTCCAGGACCTGCCGGGTCTCCTGGTACCTGTGCTGTGCCTCTGTCCAGGCTGCCAACCCCTGGCTGCTCTGCATCTTGTGCACCTGAGCCTTCATCTCCTTCAGCTTCTCCAGGGCGAACTCCACCGAGAGCTTTTGGAAGGATCTCTGCAGGCACCGCAGGGCCTGGCCTTCCCCGCGCTGCGCCCGGGCCGAGCACTGCCGGCAGTCCAGCTTCAGCCCTGCCACCTACAACAGAGGTCAGAGTGGCTGGTTTCGTGGCCACCAGCAGCACCATGTCCTGCAGGGAAGATCCCCTTCACCCACCTTGTTGGAGAACCGGACGAGCTCCTGCAGCAGATCCCATTCTACCTGCCGCCGCTCCAGCTGCTTGGAGAAGCTCATCAGCTTAGTCTGGAAAAGGGCTGCAGCCGTCTGGAAGGCATCTGCCTCAGGAAATGTCCTGTCTCGGACCTCAGCTGCCTTCTGGCACAGGCTCAGGCCATGCTGGTACCGAGCCTGCAGGGACAAGAGGAAGGAACAGCTCCACACTTGGGAATGGTGCTGACCTGGGATGTGTGCACGGGGTGATGCGCTGCAGGGAGCACATGACATGACATTAC
This sequence comes from Sialia sialis, assembly GCA_009812075.1. NCBI lineage: Eukaryota > Metazoa > Chordata > Aves > Passeriformes > Turdidae > Sialia > Sialia sialis. The sequence goes on along the minus strand of VRYO01000116.1, from coordinate 344,746 downwards.
AGATGGATGGGAAACACTTCTGGGCAAGCGAGAAGAAACAAAGCAATGGGATTCTCCAAATCTTTGTTCTGCCCTGGCGTGGTTCAAAATGCACCAAATGTCCCTCCTGTCCTGAGTGGGGTCACCATGCCTCACCCTCCCTGCAGTGTGTGTGACTAAAGGGCCTACACATCCAGGGGAACCAGAAGATCCTCATCACAATGTTATTTGTTGTCTGATGGATGCCCAGTCTTTGTATGAAAAAGGATGGATGGAGTGGAGCAGGGGTTGGGAACAGCACACATCAAGGAACAGCACAGCCACCCCCTCACTGGAGCAGGACTACCCAGAGTCCCCACAATGCTGAGCTTGACAACTGCAGTGTGACTCAACAGCTCAGGGACACCCAGTTCTGCTCAGAAGCCTCTTTCCAAACCCAGGGGATGTCTGTTACAGAAAAGCCCCTCCAGACATACTGTGGCCTGGGCAAGGAACTCCTTGAAGTGTTCAGCAGAGCCCTGGCTGTCAGGACTCCAATCCTCGGTGCCCATCTCCTGCAGCCGAGCTGTTGCCTCCCCATCCAGCCAGGACCCCAGCTGTGAGAGAGTGAACAGAGATCAGCAGCATGTCCACAGCACCTCCCCTTCCTGCCCTGGCCGGGCACCCCAGCCCAGGCTCAGTCACACACATGAAAATCAAAGCTCAGGCAATCCTGCCATTCTCCAGGCCTCCAGCATCATCAAAAACAAAGTTAACATGAGCAAAACATTCAACCATGGAACACCACAGAGGGCAACTTCAACTTGTGGCACCCCAGGGACACTCAGCTCACCTTGCCAAACTCAGTCTCGAGCTCCCGGACCCTGCGGAGGAGCTGAAGGCGCCCCAGGCAGCTGTTGGATTGGGACACGAGGGTGTGAAGTTCTTCCTCCAGCTGACTATACAGCCCCTCAGCCACGTCCATACCGGTCCTGGGGGTTGGGAGGAGAGGGGCCATCAGTGGCAGTGCTGCCAGGTGAGCTCAAGGATGCACAAGATGAGGGGAGCAAGTCTCTTGCTCAGCTGCTGATGCCAGTCCTACAGGCACCTGGACATCTCCCCAACCCATGGAGCAAATGGATGGCAGGGACCACGGGATGGGAAAGCTCCATCTATCAGTGCAGTTCAGCCCCACTGAGAGAAGGGAGCAGTGGATTAGTGCTGTCTGAACGCATGGACAATGGAGCAGCACGGCATGGCTGGACCAGTGTGGCATCACCAGATGGGTGCAGCATTTCTGGCCGAGAGCGACATCACCGGGTGAGTGTGGAATGGCCCAATTACAGCATGGCTGGTGAGTAACAGCACAGCCACATTACGGCATCACTGGGTGAGTATGGCACGTCCAGGTGGGGGTGACATTACTGGATGACTACAGCATGGCCAGAGGAGCCACGCACGGCTGGATTATGGCATCACTGGATGAGTGTGGCATGGCCAGACAAGTGCGACATCACCTGACGATCACGGCATGGCCGGATGAGCACAGCACAGCTGGCTGGGCGCGGCACGGCCGGGACTTGGCCCCATCTAGTGGCTTTTCCCGAGCGCAGCCCTAGGCATTGCTGCCGGCATTGCAGAGCAGCGACAGATCTGGCTTGGCCTGAGGCAGGAGACCCTCTCAGGGATCTGGCACCAGTGAGGATAAGGGGACTCCTGCAATGGGCAGTCCCAGACAGGTGGTCCATGCTTCCAGAGCAGGACCGAGCATGGCAATAGCTTGGGCTCATGGGGACCGGGCAGTCCACAGGGAGGTGACTCTGTCAGCCAGTAGGAGCTGGGGGTCCCTGGCACTGGCACCCCTTGACCAGTGGAAGTGCTCCTGACAGTGCCGTGTCCTACCTGACGTGGTCTGAGGCGCAGAGGCGGGCGGCCTCCCTGCGCAGCCTGGCCAGCACAAACCCCCCCTCGCGCTGCGCCCGCACCAGCTGAGGCTCATTCAGCACCTTCTGCATCAGCTCCCGGTGCCTCCTGATGCCCACGGCCACATCCTGTGGAGGAAGGGAGGGTCAGACAAGTGTCCAACATGGGGCCTCACCTGGGGTCTCAGCACAGGATGGGTACCTGGGGCTGCACCAGGTAGGAGCAGAGATGACAGGGAACAGCCCCACAGCCTGGAGCAGCCAATCTGGGAGAGGTTATGCCAAGTTTTGGGTAACTGGAGTGCAATGTTGCTGTGGCTGCACTGCAGATGGGCACTTTGGAAATGTCCCCAACCTGTGGTGCTGCCACCCCTGTTACCTGTGTCCCTGCCAGTGCGTCGGTGTTCCGCAGCTCCTGGATGCAGTGCTGCAGCAGCTCCGATGCCTGCCTGAGGCTGGCTGTGAAGGGCTGCAGCTTCTGTGGGGGACACATCAAGGTGGGTCAGTGGGGACAGCCTGCCCATGAGGAGGAGAAGGGGGAGCAGTGCCAGGACAGAGCAGGAAAAACGGTGAGGCACTGGGTTAAAGCTGATGGGGAAGGGAGTGTGGAGGTGGATGGGCAGCTGCAGGCAGGAGCAGGTAGGAAGGAACTTGACCCTCCTGTGCTCAGAGCTCTCCTTTTCAATTCCCCTCTCCCAGCCCTTCCCGTTGCTTTTCCAGGGATGTGTGTGGGACAAATAAGATGCAGTGGGGACAAAGGGACACGAGGGAGGTGAGGCAATGGCTCATGGCGTGGTAACAGACACCTGGAAGAATTGAACCCACTCGCCGTGGCAGTAGCGGAAGGCACCGTCCAGCTCTGGGGGCAGCTGGGAGCTGTCGATGTGGCGGCCCAGAGCCTTCAGCGATGTCAGGGTCTCCACCTGCAGGGCACAGGGCTTGTAAAGCTGCTTGGAGCAGGGAATAACCCCTTATTGCACCAGCTCAGGGCACAGGGACAGGCTCACCTGCACCCCAGACAGCTTCTCACGGGAGACCAGCTCCTTCTCGGCCAGGAGCAGCATGCTGTGGATGCAGCCTGGAGAGACACTCTGTGGGAGGCAGGGGAGAATCACCAGGGCAAACCCCACATGCAGCCCTCAGGTCACCCATGGCAGCGCTGGGCTTTCCTGGGTCAGCTGAGGCTAGTGAGCTCATTGCAAAGGAAAAAGCTCCCACTCTCACTGGTGTGGGAGATGGAAACACATAATTCAGGCCATGACCTTGACCCAGCCACCACCTCCCTGGCAGAGGACCATGGGAAGAGCCTCATGAGTGAGCCTCTTCTCTCACACCAGTGACACTTCTCCATGTGAGGAGCATCAGGGCCAATGTGGGTTTTATCAGGCATGCAAATGCAAAGGGGGCTGTGGCAGGGAGGACCCCATAGCCCTGGACAGCACAGGGCACTCCTGGGGCACTACCTGGGCACCGGCACAAGGACTCTGCCACAACAGTGGATTGTCACTGTGGAGCCATTTCCTGGTGAGCTCACACAGCAGGATGTTGGAGGGCTCTTGGTGATGCCTGCCGGGTGATGGCAGGGCTCGGAGGGGGCCTTTGGGGATCACATGGAGAGCAGGCACAGGGAAGGCTCCGAGGGACCCCCAAAGGGTGGCAGCACTCCCTCCCAGACAGGGATACCCCTGGCATGTCTATGGCACAGGCACACACAGCCTGGTGTACCTGGACAGAACGGAGGGCTGAGAACAGGACGGGAGCAGGCGGCTGCTTCCTGGCATCCACCACAACTGTCAGCCCAACTTCCTTCGCTTCTCGCCTCTCGCCATTCTTCACTTCTTGCCTAGTGAGGGGAAACACAGCAGGAGTGGGGATCCTTCCCTGGGGCAGGACGCTCTCAAAGCCCCTTCCCACATCCTGCATCCCCAGGCAGGCAGGAACCTCCAGACACAGGCAATTGCCTTGTCTCTGTGGGAAGTCCCTGCCCTTGGCAGGTCCAGGCTGCCTGTGGATGTGCTCAAACCAGAGTGTGTGGGATGCTGAGCATCCATCCTGGGAGCCACCTGGGAGCCCTGAGCCAGGCAGCAGCTGGAGGTCACTGGTAGGTCCTGCTGGCCCTTACCTGGGGAGGGAGCAGAGGTAGAGGATGAGCCTTGCCAGCTCAGCAGCTGAGCACCACGAAGCCCGCCAGGCACTGCCACTGGTGGTCACCAGGAGGAGGGCCCTGCCCAGCCTGTCCGAGCTCCCTGGGAGGAAAGGGTGAGTGACCCCTCTGGCAGCCACCTGCCAGACCTGAGCACCCCAAAATGGGCTGGGGTATCCATGAGTGCTGCCTCAGCTCAGGGCCTGCCATGGTGCAGCCCCTCTGGCCCTTCTGGAGCGGGCGAGCCAGCCGGGGGGGGCTCTCTGCACGAACGTCTGGAATTCCAGAGCTGCTGGGGACGTTTTTCTGAGAAAAAGATGGGTTTTGTTACTGCTTTTTGGGAAAAAGAAGGAGCCAAATGTTTAGTGTTTGGCAGCTAAAGCTGAACAGCTTCACTGCAGAGGAATGGTGTGGGAGGGCTTGGGGCGGCTGGGACCAGGGCAGCTGCTCTGCACAGGCTGCCTGCATTTATGTTTTTAATGTTTTTGCCCAGCTGAAAGGAAATTTTCTGCTTGGAGTACTTCTGGCCTCCAGCAAAGCCCTGAAACCTTCCTCCAAAACACCCTCTCCAGCAGCCTGCGTTTCCATCCAGAGGCCTCTCCCGCCCATTCCTCAGGCTCTCGGTGCCAGCAGTACCTGGCAGGCAGATGATGCCTGAGCGCAGCAGCCCGGCGTGCAGGTCCTGCCAGGCTGGAGGCTCCTGACCAGCAGTGCCAGTGCTGGGCACAGAGGGACCATTCTTGCAGCTGGCACCTTCCTCCACGGGAGCAGCAGTGGCTGCATTCATGTCTGTGCACAGGGATAGAGAGAGAGAAGTTAGTGACACTCAACAAAGCAGAGGACTAGCAAAGCCCCAGTAGTGCCAGGTCAGATGCTGCAGGCCCACAGATGGTACCTTTCCCTGCTGCCCTGGCTCTGCCCATCCGGGGTGAGTAGATGGCTGACATCTTCTTCCAGGCCCCCTCATGCTGGCTGGTGACTCTTTCATCCCCGGGGGCTGCTCCGAGCCGCGTGCCCTTCAGGAAGGAGAACTTGTGGCTGGAACCTGGGGGGAGCTGGGAGCTGCCCTGCTGCACCAATCCTCGTTTCCCTGGTGTCCTAGGAGTGGATCGGCGGGACCGGCGGCTGAGGAGCCTGGGGCTGCTGGCCCCCTTCCTGTGCTGTGCAGGGGTCTCATGGGATGTGGCAGGGGACAGCTCTGAGCCAGGGCTGTCGGGCTCCTCCAGGATGGCTGCCATCCCAGAGCCAAAGTTCACTGGGTTCTGTTGTGCGGCCATGTAGGAGTCACGCTGGCGGCACTTTGGGCTGTGTGGCCCTGGCTCCTGGCTCAGCTTCCTCCCCAGGGATGGGCTGCAGGGACTCTCCTCTGAGCTCACTGCTCCCTCACAGGGCCAGGTGTCTGCTCCCAGTCCCTCATTTGCCCAGGGGAGCATCTCCTCGGCCCCAGCCCTTGTTCTCCCTGGACGGCAGGTGGGCAACAGGGATCTAAGGACGTTCATGTCCTCCTGGGATTGCTCCAGCAGGTCCACATACTCCCCCTCCAGGTTCTGGCTGATGATTTCACTGAGGCAGGGCACAGCCAGCGTGGCTGGCTTCTTCTGCAGACCTGCCTGCTCCACCTTGATCAGTCCTGGGTATCGTCCCTGGCTTGACTTCCGAAAGGTGGCCTTGCAGCCTGGGATGGTGCCCACAGTGTTGCTGTAGGGTGTGGGGATATTTGCTGCGCCATGGGGCACAGGTGTGCCGGATGCTGCACCAGATGCTGCTGGCTCTGGAGCAGGTCCATGCTGAGCACCAGTGGGCACACTGTCAGCTCCAGCCCTGGGCTTGTCGGTGAACTCAGGCGTGGCAATCCGGCTCCATGGCAGTGGGGTGACGCCGTTCTCGGTGGCCACCAGGCAGGTGTGCAGGGGAGCTCCAGCCCAGCTGCTGTTCACCTCCTCCAGCCATGCATTAGTGAAGAGCAGTGCGTGGGTGGCCTCAGGGACAGGTGTCTCCTCCACCGAGCGCAGGTCCAGGGAGAGGTGCTTGATGATGACACGTGCTGTGTGCTCCTCACAGGGCTCTGCTTGCAGGTAGAAGTCCCCGGGGCGCAGCAGGAGGGGGTTGAGCGGTGCGAGGTGCACAACCACCTTCTCGTGCAGACATAAGGGCCAGCCTTCATGGAGAAAGATGCGGTTAAAGTAGGGAGCCTGGGAGGGAGGAAGAACACAGTGCATGAGAGAGGCCTGCCAGCTCTGCGCCTCCCAGCCACCCCCACGCGCTCTCGCTGCCCAGTGCTGTGCTTCCCATGATGAGGATGGAAGAGCCTGGTGACCCAATACACGTCTCTGAGCCAAACCCCTGCAGCACAGCCCTGCAAGCCCACCCTCAGCCATGGCTACTCCCAGGGTGTGGAGTCTACCCATGTGCTTAGAGAGGGAAAACCCCTGCTTAAGCCTCTCTAGGATCAAGACAAGATGACTGCAGTCTCCCTACCCTTATTGCAGGGACCACATAAGCTGGACAAATCCCAGGGAGCTGGGTGTGCCATGGCCCCCTCCACAGGGAGTGGATGGGACAGGGAGTACAGGGAGAGAGCCCACAGGGCAGGACTCTTCAGGGCAAACCCCCCGTGTCCGTGTCTCATGGGCACTGCTGTGGGGCACGGGGCTTACGCAGGCCGCCTGCCGCAGGCGCTCGAAGAGCCGCTTGGCCGGGATGAGGAACTGGAGCAGGCAGCAGAGCCCATCCCCCTGGTAGCTGGTCTCCAGCAGTCGAAACACCTGGCCCAGGACGGTGGGAGCAGTGGCTTCGAAGGGCGGGTAGAGGGCCTGGAGAGCGCTTTGCACTGCCGCATCCAGCGACGCGGTATCCTGCGGGAGGGAGGCAAGTGTCGGTGGTGGGACAGTGGCCCCGCAGTGGAAACACCTGACCCGGTCCCTCTGCCCACCATCCCTCGCTGCACTGTGCCACTGTCAGGGCTCTGGGACACCCACACTGGTGATGCTGCTGTGCTCAGGGGCTCCAAACCCTCCTGTGCTGGAAACAGGAGGTACCGGGAGTGGAGCAGAGCAAGCGGTGGGTCCGGCTTCCAGCGCCGGGCTGTGCTCAAGGAGCCTGGGAGAAGCCCTGAGGCAGCAGGCGCCCTGCTAGGCCGCCAGCCATGCGGAGCCAGACGAGCCACAGCAGCAGAGGGGTTAAGCGGAGTCAGACCAGACAGATCGAGGGGCTGTGCCGGGCTCCGCAGCTCGCTGCAGGAATGCAGCAGATGGGAGGAAGGACAAACATCTGAAGATGGATAGGGTGTTTTGGTCCAGACTCGTTGCTGAATTCGCCAAACTCAGAATTATTCCTGTATTTTCTGGGAAGCGTTCTGCCGCGTTGCATCCCCGCACACCGCCCCAGAGTGAGGTGAGGACACTTGGTCTGCGCCAGTGAACCAGCAGTTCCCAGTTCAGTCTCTCGGTGCTGCAGCAGCTGCCGGCTCTGTGGCACGGCTGGTATATGGAGAGAAGCCATCCCACGGCTCCAGGCAGTGCGAGGATGAGTCTGGCACAGCTGTCAAGAAGACTCCATCAGCAAGTGGAGAAGAGAAGCATCCTCCAAGCAGCTGGGTCCTGCTCGTGCAAGAGCACCCAGGAAGCCTGGTGGGATTAGCTCAAGGTGAGCATTAGTTTCAGGCAGCTAATCCCTGGTTCAGGAGCCCATACAGAGGCAAAAGGGCCACGGTTAATTCAGCTTAATTAGTTTTAATGCGCTTTAGCTAAAGCACTTTGCAGTCATGCTCAGTTTAATTCTTCATGACTTTTTTTCCATGTCTTTGCACAGGAATCTCCTGCCCTTGCACCTGACAGGAGAAGCCACGGAGGCGGGCAGAAGAGGAGGCAAGCCAGCACCTTTTCAGGGCCCTGATCTGCCACTGTGTTTCCTGTCTAGGCTTTCTGCCCTTGGACCTTTCTCCTCAAGCTTTGTCTTTTTTGTGCAGTTCCTAGAACAGACTGGACGCCCTATTCTGGAAAATCCCTGATGAAGGGCAAAGCCCAGCACCCCATTCCTCATTGCTCCAGTGGGGCTCTGGTGCAGCCACCTGGTCCCTAGTGCTGAACCCAGCTGGGTGCCCACCCTCTCCATGGCCAGCACTGCCAAGCTTGACTTCCTCCCCATCCCAAAATCAAGGCAAGGAGCCACAGCATCACAGGAGGATCCATCCAGCTCCGAATGCTGCCATGAGAGATGAGCCAGAACTGCCTGCCTTGCCTCCAACAGTCTTTTAAATCCTCCCAAGGGTGGTGACTCCACCACTGCTTGGGCAGCCCATGCCAGGGCTTGACAACCCATTCAGTGAAGAAGTTTTTCTCTAGTATCCAGTCTAACCAGTCTAGTATCCCTCTAACCCTAGCATCACTTGAGGCTGTTTCCTGTGACCCGATTACCCAAGACTTCATCCAGTGGCAGGGACCGTGTGAGCCAGTGTCAGGAGAGAACCAGAAACTGATGGAGGCACCAGACACAGCCTGAGCTGTGCTGAGGAATATTTTGGCCTGCAATGACTGACTAAAAATGTTTTCATGGAGTGTCACAAAGCACTTCATCACTGGGGGAGGCTTTTGGGGTAACCATGGTGCAGTGGCTCCGAGTTCGTAGGCGAAGCCGCATCCGGGCCGGCCAGGAGCCCATAGGAATCCAAAAGCAGCCAGTTATCCCAGTGCCTCCACCCGCTGGGAGAGAGCCGGAACAAAGGCATTAGGGAGCATAAGGAGATTTACATTTGCAAAGCTATTTCCATTTTAATAAGCCAAAGTGCTGTTAAATAGAGATTGATATTTCTCCCCAAATACCCATATTTTTAAACTGGTTTACATCAACAAGACGGGCTGGGCTTTAGGGTTTTGGTGTGGTAAAGTTGTTTAACCCATGCCCAAAGCCACAGGGTGACTCAGCTCCAGCTCCTTTCTCGCCCCTGCTCAGGAAGGAGTGAGATTTGAGCCTGGGACCAGTCCTGAATACCAATTCCTCTGCCTCTCCGCAGCCCTTGCTGTCACCAGCTTTGGCAGGACACGATGCAAGCGCTCAGCCTGGCCCAGATGGGGAGGCCGCGCTCAGCACAGAGCCCGGGGCAACGGCACGTGCCGGCTGCGGTGACGAGTGATCCAATCGCTCTGCCGAGCATCCCCCGGAGCTGGCACGGCTCACACGGCAGCTCCCACTCGCTGCACGCATCCCCCTCGCAAACTTTGCAGCGAAGTTTAAGCATCGCAGGATGCAGCCCCGCACACACCTGCCCAAGCGGCCACGGCCACGTCCGCCTCCACACCTGATGCCCAACCTTGCACTGACCTCCACCTTCACACCCATCTGTCCCTGCCTTCCCACCCACCTCTGCCCTGACACCCACCTCCACACCCACCTCTGCCTTTGCACCTCCTTCCACCTTGGCTCCCGCCCTTCCTCTGCTGCCGCTCCCGCTGCCCACCCCGTGCCCACCCGGTGCCCGCGGGACCGGCAGCCACGGGGAGGGGCAGCCACGGGGAGAGGGATGCCCCAGGAATTACCATGTTTCCCAGGAAGTG
>VRYO01000116.1:274270-311363 GCA_009812075.1 Sialia sialis | reverse complement strand
TGCCTTGACTCCCATTCCCATTGCAATGCAGACATGTGTTGTCTTTTCCAGCCCACTTAGATGAAGGTTGGCATCTCCCCATGCCAAAAGGAATTCAGCTCTCCAATATCCTTGTGAAGTTCCATCAGGTGAGTGAGGGTAGAGCATCTATTCCCAGCTGGGGCCCATCCTGCTGCCCCCAGAGCCCTGCTTACCAGCCTCCCAATTCAGTTCTCCCAGCTGTGCTGGAAAGTGATAGGTGGGAGGGTGCTCTTGCCTGAGATCCCAGTGGTCCAGTAGCAAACCAGAGCACACATGACAATCCATTGTCCCTTCAGGGATCTGGTGGGTGCTGGGCAATGCAGCTGCCAGGGCCAGTGGCAGCTCAGCACTTTGTCTCTTTCTCCCAGAATTTTGTGCTTCTTGGAGCAGACATTCATGTCTAGTCCTGGGGATGAAGATAAGGTGATGAGAGCCCTTCAGCACTAAATATGCTGCATTCTTGCTTTTCCCTGCCTCTGATCCCAGCACCAAAGATCACTGATCTTGCCAGTGCCCTGCAATGCTGCCTTGGCCCAGACCCTCCATCCTCCTGCTGGGGCCTCAGCTGAGTCTACCATGAGCTGGGGATGCCCTGTCCCAAGTCACCTCCCCCTCCTTCCTCTGCCCAACAATAAAGGTGCTCGTTCTGGGGCCTGAGTGTCAGTGTCACTGTTTTTGCTTGGGGCTTCACTGGGCCAGGCATGACCTGTTTTGGCTATTTCCATGCTCATGGTGAGGCACCATGGAGCACCTGTGTTGTACTGTTCTGTCCCTTTGCTCCTTGAGGCAGCATGGTTGCAAAGAGCACAGTGGAAAAGGCTCTGGGGGTGCTGCTCAAAAGCAGCTGAACATGAGCACCAGGTGGCCAAGAAGGCCAGGGGCAAAATGGCATGGATCATCCTGGCCTGTAACCAGTGTGGCAGCGAGAGCACAGAAGGGATTTTCCCCCTGGCATTGGTGAGGCCCAAACCTCCAGTCCTTTGTCCATTTCTAGGCCCCTCCCTTGCAAATATACATGGAGGTGCTGGAGCATGTCCAGAGAAGGGCAGTGGAGCTGGGAAATGGGCAGGAGCACCAGGAGATGCTGAGGGAACTGGGGGGGCTCAGCCTGGAAGATAGTAGAGTCAAGGGGAATCTTCTCACCCTCACAACTCCCCAGCAGGAGGGTGCAGCCAGGTGGGGGTCAGACTCTGTTTCCATAGAGCAAGCAACAGGACAAGAGGACATGCTGCACCAGGGGACTTTCAGGTTGGATATTAGGAAAAATTTCGCTACAGAAAGAGTCATTAGACCTTGGAATGGTCTGCCCAGGGAGGTCATGGAGTCTGTCACTGGGGATATAAAAGGAAGACTGGACATGGCACTCAGTGCCCTGGTCTGATTGACATGGTCATTTTGGGTCACAGGTTGAACTGGATGATCTCGGAGGTCTTTTCCAACCTAACTAATTCTGTGATTTTATGATTCCCGTGGCTGCGCTGTCCAGCCGCGGGGCGGGCCCGGAACGGCAGTAGGGCGGAACGCGGCACCGAGGGGCGGAGGCAGCGCGGGACCGCATTCTCGGCGCACGACGGGGCTGCTCTGTCCCTAGCCGCCCGGTCCGTCCCCCAAAGTGGCCCCTCGGCCGTGGCCATGCTGCCCGGGGCCCGAGCGCTGCGGGCGGCGGGGCTGCTCCGCCCGCCCGGGGCCGCTCCGCGCACCGGGGCCGCCCGCAGAGCGCGCTGCGGGCCGGGACAGCGGCCGGTGGGGCGCAGCGTAGCGCTGCCCGCAGGGCCCGACCTGCGGCACTTCCTGAGGGCAGCTGCCGCCGGGCAGCCGGGGCCGTCGCCGGAGCTGCCGCCTGAGTCGGGCTATACCCCCGTGACCCCGAAAGGTCTGTGGGTCTTCGGGGCTGGAGCTGTTGGGGTCAGCCGAAACTCGCTGCTGTGGCCTCGCTGCCGAGTCAGGGGCATCCGTAAAGCCGGTGCAGACAGTGGTGCTCTACAGCCTGACCAGAACTGGGAAAATGGATTGTTCGGGAGCTTTTGGGGCCCTGAGAGGGTCTTGACGCTAGAAGGAGTTTAGTCCTTGGATGCAACTCCAGCATGGAGTTGGGCAGAGAGCAGGTTGCTCTGGCACATGCCAGCCGTGTGTGCTGTGCTATCAGTGGGGCTGTGGTGCCCTGGTGGGGATGGTTTTCATTGCCATAAGCGTTGTATCTCAGTAAGGACACAGCTGCTGCTGCTCCTCTGCAGTCACAGCCCAGCCCTGTTGTTGCAGTGCACACAGGTTTCCCAGAGTCTGTCCTTCGGTTTATCCTTTGTGGGCTGCAGGTGCAGGCCGTGTTTGTTCTGCTTCCTTGACTCCAGTGATGGCATTGAAGGCTTCTTCCCGCAGAGCAGGGGATAGGATGGGTTGTGGACAGGATCTGGGCAGGCTCCTACATCCCATGCCCTTTGTTGCAGTGTACCTGGAGACCTATGGCTGCCAGATGAATGTCAATGACACGGAGATTGCCTGGGCCATCCTGCAGAAGAGTGGCTATGCCAGGACAAAGAAGCTGGATGAGGTAAGGCAGCACCTTGGCAGCTCTCCTGGAGCACAGCCCTGGAGAGCCCTGGCTGTGCCTGCAAGTCCCAGCTTTTCTCTTGTGTGCACCCCTTTGGGATGTTATGAGTTTTGCAGTCTGAGTTCTGTGAAGGAAACTACTTAACAAGTGTGGTAGAAAGCTGTGGGTTGTCTTTTTTCTTTGAACTACTGGGCTCTGTCTCAGTTGGAGAGGGATTGGACACAGCGGGATCCTCCTGTCTCATCTTTGAGTTTACTTTTACCATTTAGTGAAGACTCTGCTTGTCTTCTGTTTCTTTCTTGCAACTCTTTTTGTTGAAACCTGCCATGTACTCAGGCAGGTCTTTTTCCCTGAGTTAAGTGAGTTTTATAGTTTACCTCTTCAGGTTACCTGGGCAGGGCAGGAGAACTTATTTGGCTTTTAAAGATTTTTCTCTTTTTGTTGCTTTTGATTTAGGCAGATGTGGTTCTTCTTGTCACCTGTTCTGTGAGGTAAGGAAATGTCACTGGTTTGGTATAGTTTTTAAGGAATTACCATTTGAAAACAAAGATAGTAAAGGTGTTGCACGAGGAAAGGAGTATGCAGGTGTGAAACTGGCTGTTTAGTTGAGGATAGGGCTGGTTATGATTTACAACGTTAATTTTGCTATGAATTGCTTCTCTGGGTAGTGAGAAGTTCTTTGGTAGTATAAGCTCTGTGTGTATGCCATGGGCAGTGAGAGACCTGCACAATTAATGGTTTTATTTTCAAATATTCTGTCTTCTCTTGAAGCGACTCTCTAGTACAGTGTCTGTACTTAAAAAATTTTTAGGGCCAATTTGATAGAAAGGGAACTTCGCTTGTTTTTACTGAATGCGGAAGACACCAAATGCTCATTGTCACTTGCAGGGTACCTTGTACTGTTGCCAAGACACTTTTTCTCCCTAAGAGCTTAGTCCCTGAGGTGTTTCTGCAATGGAGATGCTCTCAGGCAAGCAAAGTGATAGCAGATAAGATAGAGTCAAGATATAATCCCCACACCAGAAACGGCACTCACAGGTGCCATTCGACTCTCTGCCTTTAGCTGAATTCTCCTCACAAAGCACTAGGGCTGCTTAAGGCTGGTGCTCTGCTCAAGAGCAGCAGGTGGAACAGGCAGTTTTGCTGTGTCCCCAGGGAGAAGGCAGAGCAGGCCATCTGGAACCGTCTGCAGCACCTCAAGGCGCTGAAGGCCCGGCGGCCCCAGGCTCGCACTCCGCTCCGCATTGGGATCCTGGGTAGGGCCGTGCTGCATCACCTGTACCCCCCTGGCAGCACCTGATTTCCCTGGGGTGAGAGCAGCTGGGAAGGGCTGCAGGGAGCAATGGAGAGCAGGCACTGCCTCATGAGCACCCTTCTCCTTTGCTGGCAGGATGCATGGCCGAGAGGCTTAAGGAGGAGATTCTGCACAGGGAGAAGCTGGTTGATGTTGTAGCAGGCCCTGATGCCTACCGTGACCTTCCCCGGCTGCTGGCAGTGGCAGAGACTGGCCAGCAAGCTGCCAATGTCCTGCTGTCCCTAGATGAGACTTACGCTGACATTCTCCCAGTCCAGACTAGTGCAGGTGGCACAACAGCATTTGTGTGAGTACCTTTTCTCAGTGCTTGTTTCTGTGGCTCTGGTTTGGAAATCTGCTGTGCAGAGCAGATGTGCCAGTGACAGCAGCTGCCCAGGAGATGCAGTGCCTAGCTGCACTGAATCTCCCAGAGTGTGTGTGTGTGTGTGTGTGTGTGTGTTTGCTGCTGATTTGCTGTGTGACTGAGCCCTGAGCTCTGGCTGTTGTAGACTTCTCTCCCTCTCCCTTGGGAATGCTGACTCTCAACTTGATGCTGCACTGAGTGATTTCTGTGCCACTGTCCCTTCCTGAAGTCCATGTCTCTCTCATCCCTTGCCTTCTGTGATGCTCTGCCCAGCTTCTGCTATTTATTCTTCTAATCCTCCACACAATATAATTTCTGATTGTTTGGTTTTGATGATAATATTGTCAGACATGAAATCAGACTCTGCATGGTTGTGGCTGTAGCGTATGGAAGGACAGTATTGCTCTCTGCAGGAATGGGATGTGGAAGGATCTTTGATCACTGCCAGGCTGCAGTGGCAGTCTGTTCCTCATTAGTTTTTTCCAGCTTTCTTGGAAATGCATGTGAAAAACCAGGAGATGTTAGCTCAGGGCAAGCCGAATCCAGTGTGGATGGTCTGTGTGTGGAGCTGGCTGCAGGCTGCAATACTGGGCTCATCCTGGGCAGGATGCAGCGTGAATGGTTCTGGAGGAGTGGGGTGTGACCTGTGCTTTACCTCTTGGCAGGTCCATCATGCGGGGCTGTGACAACATGTGCAGTTACTGCATCGTGCCCTTCACCCGAGGCCGGGAAAGGAGCCGCCCCATCGCCTCCATCCTGCAGGAAGTGAAGATGCTCTCAAATCAGGTGAGGCAGAGCCTCCTCCCACCTGTCCCAAACCATGGGAGAAATGGTAGTTCCTGGTAACAGTATTTACAAGTGATACTTGTAACCGGTGTCACTGCCTTTATGTGCAGAGATGAGGTTGTGGTGGGGTTCCACTAGTGGCTTTTTGATTCCCTTCATAATACTCCATGACGGATAGGGAATGGAGGGCTTCTGTTGGAAACTCGGTGGAGTGAAACCATGGCCGTCCTGCCCAGGTTATAATTTTTTTTTCTCTGTTTATTTTGTAGGGAGTGAAAGAAGTGACCCTCTTGGGTCAGAATGTCAACAGCTTTCGAGACCTGTCTGAGGTGCAGTTTCAGTCAGTGGCTGCCCCAGGCCTCAGCCGTGGCTTTAGCACAGTCTACAAAGCCAAATCAGGAGGTTTGCGTTTCTCACACCTGCTGGACCAGGTCTCTAGGATTGATCCAGAAATGAGGATCCGTTTCACCTCTCCACACCCCAAGGATTTTCCTGATGAGGCAAGTGTAAAATAAACATCTTGGCCTCTGATTGCAGGCAATGAGGCAGCTCTGAAATGTGAGGTGTGGGCTGTGCTGCCTTCCCAAAGGGAATGTAGGTTCCCCAGCTGGGAACAGCAGCTCCTGGGACTTGGATATGGAGGCTAAAGCTGGCAGGTTTGCAGTTTGCTGGCTTTTACCCAGGGAAGGCTCTTCCTTTAGCACCCTGGTACAGTTAAGCTGTCTGAGATATCTCCTGATCACTTACCACAGGTCCTGCAGCTCATCCAGGAGCGACACAACATCTGCAAACAGCTGCACCTCCCAGCCCAGAGTGGGAGCACACGAGTCCTGGAGGCCATGCGGCGAGGGTGGGTCACCCCACGAGGAGCCCTGTGTCTTGCCCTCTGGTTTGGGCTGCTAGTTTCTTCTTACTGATGCTGTGGGTTTCCAGTTAGCAAATCCATATGCTGTTTCTTGCAGATACACAAGAGAAGCATATTTAGAGCTTGTGCACCACGTGCGTGACTCTATTCCAGGTGTGTGTTCCTTTGGCTTGGTCTGAACTTGGCACAGCTGCCTCTCACTGTCCTTTCCCAACTGCAGCATTCCTGCCTTCCATGAGGGGAGTGTACAGCTGTGTGTGTGTGTGTGTTACAGGAGTGAGCCTGAGCAGTGATTTCATCACTGGATTCTGTGGAGAGACAGAGGAGGATCACCAGCAGACAGTGTCCTTGCTGCGGGAAGTCCGCTACAATGTCGGCTTCCTTTTTGCCTACAGCATGAGACAGGTGAGTGCAGGCCCTGGTGCAGAGGGTTATCTCTGTGTGCCCTAAGCTACTCAGTGCTGTTTCTCACAGTAACACATTTTTTAGAAAGCTGTTGAAAAATCATACCCAGAGACTTGGTATACTGATAGATGTTATTTGTCGCAGGCAGCACTTGTAGGGTATGTGGTTCTGCAAGGGCTGTTGTTGTGCCTGGGAGGCTTCCAGCTTCTCTGTAGGAATGTCAGAGTTCGTAACTGCTCGATCACCTGGCCCTGCAGATGCTCTAGGGTTATTGCAGGGAAGCAACTGTGTCAAAGGAGGCTGCAAATACATTATTTGCTGAGGAGGAATGTGCTGATAGAGTTGGGCTCGAGCCCAGCTATAAGGGTTTGTTAGTCAAGTCTGGAGAGAAGTGGTGAATTTTTGAGAAAGTATTTCCATGAGAAGAGTGGGTAATTGGTAAGTCTCCATTAGAATTGTCTCCAGAGTGTGTGATACTGTTGGGGAGGAGGATAGAAGATTGGCAAACATAAGGAAGCAAAGGGATTTGGATCACCATTCAGTACATAGATTAGAAGTAGTTGCCAGTCTATGAACGGACAGGCGCAGGCACATCCCACACAGGAGCTGCAAAACTGTTTCACAGACACTGATACTCAGTGCCCTGCATCAGACCTTCTGCCTACAAGGTGGAGAAGAAAGATGTGAGAAGCATGAGGACATGGTTGGCACTGGAATAGTTCCTTTGTGATGCAAACAGAAATGCTGTTGGAACGTGGGAAGCTGTTGCTGGAAGAGCAGTGCATCTGGCTGGGCTCAGACAAACAAGGCTCTGGAGTCAGACAAGGCTCTGAGCTCGGGCTGGGTGCTGAGGGGATGCACTGGCTCTGTTTGTGCAGAAGACGCGGGCGCATCACCGGCTGCAGGACGATGTCCCTGCAGATGTGAAGAAGCGGCGGCTGGAGCAGCTCATTGCCACCTTCCGGGAGGAGGCTGCCAGGGCCAACGCGGCGCTGGTGGGACAGGCCCAGCTGGTGCTGGTGGAAGGGGTGAGTGGGCCTGGGATGGAATTACCCTCCTCCTTTCTTGCTGGATTTGAGGCTATGAACAACATTCACCACTTCTGCCTTCCCTTCTCACTTTCCCCTTGTAATCCTAGGACTCCCAATACCATTTCCTCACACTTAAGCAGACAACCTGACTTTTCCAGAGCACTGGGCTGAGAACAGTGAATGGGATCAGTTAGGGATGCGTTTCTGGCCAAGCACAGAATTTGTGCTTTGGGGTGTGAGTGTCACCCAGCAGCTCTGGCCACAGTGCTCTGTTCCAGGGCTTGGTTAATGTGGGTTTAATACCATCAATAGTGTTCAATTAATTCCTGAGGCAATAAAGCCTAGCAGTGAATCAGAGCAATTGTCATGCAGGTAATGTTCCCTGTCCTTTTTTCCAGCCTAGCAAACGCTCTGCCTCGGAGCTGTGTGGGAGGAACGATGGCAACATCAAGGTGATCTTCCCCGATGCCGAGCTGGAGGATGCTGCTGAGTGCAGGGCTCCAGGCCGAGCCAAGCCAGGGGACTATGTGATGGTGAAGGTGACCTACCTGCAGTGCTCATTTCCTTGCACAGTGCTGTTCTCTAAGGCAGCTGCTGCCAGAGGAACCTAAATTAGAATGGATCCTCCCCAGCCTTTCTGTGCCTGAGGACCTGTGTTGTTTCTTTCAGGTAACCTCTGCCAGCTCGCAGACCCTGCGGGGGGTTCCACTCTGCCGAACCACCCTGTCCCGTGCTGCTGCTGCTCGCTGAGGGATCCCTGCTGCCCCAGGATGGAAGCAACACGTATTCTCCATGAAGAAACAAAGAAGTGTCATCAGGTGGAGAGATGGTAGAACCAGGGAGATGTATATGTATATTAAAATTTATTTATGAAATAATAAAACACATATATATTTCTGCTTTGGTGCCAACTTGCCCCTCATAGGTGTGTGCAGGTTTAAAGAGGTAGAAGCTCTGTGTTAACTTGCAAAATCCAAGTATACCGTGAGATTGTGTATTTTGATTTGCCCTGAGGCTGGTCCCACCCTCAGTGCTGCAGATCTGTCCTCTGACTGTGATCACGTCCACTTGCACAGCCCAGTCTGAGAGATGGATGTGCAGAGCAGTTCCTTCCTATGAGCTCAGCTGAATTTAGGAGCTGCAAAAGCTGCTAATACCTACGAAACACAGCCCCAGTAGTTGCTGGAGAATGGCAGGAGTACTATCAAGGTGTAGACAGAACTCAAATAACAGAAGATTGATTAATTCTTTCCAAATATTGGTAAAATGCTTGGAAAGGGGATGCAAGAACTACACCATGCTTGCGTGTTGGAATGTGGCACTGGACTGTGGAATGAAAAATGGTGTTTAACGTGCACCAGTGAATCTGTTGTGTCTGGGGCTGAAGGAATGCAGCCTTGCCCTGGTACTGGGGAGGATTGGATCTTGTCTGCAGAAGATTTCTGTGTTTCCAGGCCTGGGGGTTGCATGGGAAGAGATGGCTGCTAGTTGAGGGTCATCTCTAGCCTCTTAAAACCTGGGGTGCAGTTTTGTAATTGAAATATCTATGGGTGTCCTTCCCTTTGCTTACAGAGAGAGGTGGTTGTATTGATTTAAAGGGCCAGTAAGTTCTTCAAGTGCATCTGACAGTTCCTTGTTTTAATCAACCTGCAGCTGACCCTGGCTGCACAGTGTCACATTCCAGCCTGCTCTGTGAAATTCAAACAAGGACCTGTGACCTGCACTTGTGAGTAAACTGAGATGTGAGAAAGGATCACCTCTTTTCATACAGATAATCATGTCATTAAAATAAATCCTTGTAAAAGGCTTTAGCCAGTGATCAGTTTTGAAGGAACAGCTGGTAGCAGGACAGTCACAACATGAATTTGCAGAATTTTAAAATAAACGTAGAAGGGTTTTGCTTGAAAGTTGCCCCTCCTTCTCAGCTCTTTCTGGGCTGTAATTGTATCTCTTTGAAAACAGCACGGTTCACTGAATATTCATTAGGTTTCAAGAAACAAATACATGTAGCTTATTATTTCAGAGCTGAGTCCCTTCTCCTAGAAGTGAGTTTTGCACAGTCAGCGCAGTCTGTGTGGGCTCTGAGATGCTGACAGGCACACCGGGCTGGTCTGCCCTCCTGCTTCCACATGGGAAAGTGTCTTTGGCCCAAGTTAACAAGCCAGAGCCTGAACCTCTGCTGCCCAGTGAGAGTGAGCCTGTGGCCCAGGGGGGTTTCAGGAAGACGCAGCAGTTTGGAATGAAATCCCAAAGGAAGTAGCAGCAAGTATAAGCAACAGCTCTCAGAAGTGTTGGGCACTGAGGCCAACATGTTTGGCTCATCGAGCACACTGGGCAGTGGCCAGATTTAACTGCCCTATGGCAAATCTTTCAGTTCGTGATTCCCAGGCAATTTGGGTCCAGGGCCCACGCCAGCACCCTAGAAAGGGCTGACACCCACTTTTCCCTGCTTATTTTGACCACCCAGCAGCCCCTGTTCGAAGTGGGAAGTGCAGACCAGACTGTGCCCTCCCCCTTCCATCCTGCTTTGAGGCCAGCTGTGACCGTTTTACAATCATTATTTTAAGAGCGGGAGTCTAATGAGGAGGAGAACTGGGTTTTACATTTTGATGAGGAGGTGATAATGCTCACTGCACGGGCTCCCCAGGGAGCCGTAGCACTCACCATTTGCTTCGCCTCCTTAGTTTTTATTGGCCTCGGGAATGAAGACCGAGGTTTTAAGGCAGCAAAGCATCCATTAGGAAGTGCTTACAGTGACCTTGGAGGCTGAGTCAGTCCTTTGGCACTGCATGGAAGAAGGAACGTGTTGTTTTCCTTGAGGCCTGGAGGTGGGATGTGGGAGGTGGGATGCGGGTTCTGTGTCACTTGTCAGATTTGCTGCCTAAATCATGCTGTTGGGAAAGCTGAACTTGAACCTCGTGTTCTTTCTCGCACGTTTCTGTTCCCACCCTGAGCAGGGACGAGAGCCCTGAACTCTCTCATCTCCCTGATGTACACCTGTACCTTCTGCAGGTTGAAGTAGTGCCCTTCCAGTCAGTCGTGCCCCAGTTACGCCCATGGGCAAACACCTAAGGAGGCGTTTGGCAGATCAGGTTTCCCAGTACAGACCTGAAGTGCTGGGATGACATTTACTTTCCAACAGCAGCCGTGCCCCGAGGGTATCTCCTGAAACCGGAATTTCGTAACACACACTTTCCTTTCTGCTGGCAGGGTGCGTGGGTGAGGCTGGACATCACCCGCACGCACAAATAGCTTCAACCTGGCAGAAAGGTCGCTGTCAGGGAGAACAAGAGCCCGTTTGTTCCCTGGATCCCCATCAGAGAGCAAACTTGTTTGTCCTCAGGTCTTGGCTGTGCTCAGGGAGTGGAGGGACAGACAGCAGCAGGCACTCACAGCCGCTGTTCCCTGCTCAGCACTGCCTTTAATTGGCCTGAGGACAGCCTCAAAATTGATGTCCATCATTGCCTACACTCACCTGCCCAAACTTGCTCCCTTCTCCAAGGCTTTTGAAGCAGAGCAGTCAGGCTTTTCCCAGTGCCAGAGCTAGCCATGGTGTATCATGTCCTCCCCCAGAACCCCTCAAGCTCTGCAGTCTGTTTTTCCTCTGCATGCCATGGTGCTGGTGGAGAGAAGGATGGATGTTTTCACTGATGGAAGCCTGTAAGCTTGCTTTAGGTCAGCTGGAGCCCCTCTCTGCTGAGAGGCTGGCAGGTGACAAGGCATTGCCTCTGAGTGATGCCAGCAGTCTGTCAGGCTGTGCCAGGGGAAATGCTTTCCTCCTCTTTTCATGGGTTTTCACTTCAGCAGACAGGCTCCATGTGCCTGCCAGCCCATTCCCCCAGGCCTCCTCCTCCTCCCTGCTCTGGGACTGCTGTGAGCTGGGGGTCCAGGGAGTTTTCCTTCAGCAGCTTTTCATCACCATTTCTGAAGCCAGCTCTTTGCACAGAGCTCTGGGATTTAATGCAACATAAAGAAATTTCAAAACTGTTTTCCACTTCTAAAATCAGTTCTATCTTTAGTTGACTCTTTTCTGAAACTGGCAGTGGTTGGGTTCTGGCAGGGCAGGTACAGCTGCTCCTACAGGCTCCTCTGCAGCTAACAGTGAACTCTGTGTTGTGCTGGAAATGCAATGAGCTCTCCATTGCCATTGCTTGGAGCACCCCCAGACCAGCCCCAAGCTGCTCTGCAGCCCCCCAGGTTGGCATTGTCAATCCCCAGCGTCCCTCTGTGTCCATGTGCCTTCCCCAAGCTCTGCTGGGCTGTGACCTGCATGGCAATGACAGAGGCACCGGTGAGTGGCAGCTCCGAGTTCTGGGGTTTGTGAATTCAGAGGGTATCTCAGTCTGTCACAGGCACTGCTGCTCTCTGGGGCCCAGCAGTCCTGCAGCTTTTCCTTCTCCCTTGTGAGCAATTTATTTCTTTTACTGACAGACAACTATTGACTTCTCATTCTCCTGAAGATGAGATGTCTTGTCTCATCAGGTTTAAATTAGTTTTATCTTTAGCCTTTCCTATTAATAAGCTCTCATTGCGGTGTCATTACTTGATATCTATTTTCTGATGTTTTTCATTAATGGCTCTATATCTTCCAGATATTTTTTCAAGTTTTTTTTTTTTTTTCCACTGCTGCTGAGTTATTTAACAGCCAGACACAGATCAGAGACATGACGATGGTCTGATGCTGGTGAGAGACATCATGGAATAGCCCAGCACCACTTGGTGGGCAGGGCACTGGGACTGATGGGGCAGCAGTGGGGCTGCACTGGGACTGTCAGGGATGGTCATGCATTCCCTCCCTGTCTCTCTGCATCCCTCTGATCCCAGCCTGAGCTCTGACATGCCTGGGGCTCTCAGAAGCACGAGTCAATAGAGTAATTAAAATGCCTCCCGTGAGGCGAAGGTGCTGCAATTCCTTTGGACAGCTGTATCTGTGAAAAACAGAGCACTACTTTCTGTGATTCGTGTGCCTGGCAGCAGAACTTCCACTAGGAAATGTGAAAAGGAATTATTTCACATTATTTCAAGAGGGCCCTTGCCCAGGGTCCCTGCTCCTGCTGGGTCCGAGCCACCTTCCCGAGCAGCCATTCTGGGGCAGCTGCCACTGCCACCAGGAATGTGGAGCTGGAAATACTGCCAGCCTGGGGACAGGCAGGGCTGCCAGCACAAGGACAAGACAGGGCTTTCTCACGATGTCCTCAAGGGTGTCAAAAGCAAAGTCCATTAGTGTTGAAAACGCCCAAATCTCAACCTCACTGCCCTACATTTGCTTCTTGCATTAAGGAGGAGGGGAAAGGTGTCTAATTCCTGGAGAGCAATCCCAGGAATGACTACAGCCTGATGCACAGTGGCATGTCTAATGGAGCTGTCAGGGTGTTCAGGGACACTGCTGAGCTGTGTTTGCCACTTACAGAGCCAGGTCACTGTGGGATCCCTCACCCACCCCAGCTGTGGCTCCCATGGAATTACAGAGCGGCTCCAGGACGGGCAATTTGCAGCAGCGCCTCCAGCAGAGAGTTTGAGGGTGATTAATATTCAGCACACTGCTGTGAAAACGAACAGCCAGAAAGGATTGTCCTCCTCCCCTTCCTGCATCCATGAGGATAGTGAGTGGAACAGAAGTGAAATTCACTTTTGATTAGGCTGATTATGGGGTTTTGAGACTAAACAAGGTGCTCCCTTCTTTTTGGGTTATTTAGTGTCTTTTAATTTGTTCCTACTTATTTTTTCTTTTTTCTTTCTTCTTTTTTTTTTTTCCTTTTTTATTTAAGTCATCTTTCTGTAATTTAATTACAGGAAGTTTAAAAAAGAATTGTAGGAGGCTTTGGTTGAAGCTATCAGAACCAAACAGGAGACAATTCCAAACCCAGCTTCCCTTTAAAAAAGGGAAACATTCTGACATTTAATTAAAGGAAAGATTCTTCCCACAATTTCCTATCCAAACTCCATTTTGAGAAGCCGTTATACTGTTGGTGCAGAAGCTTTCCTTATCCCACGCTCAGCAGCCAGTATAGCAGAGCCTGGCAGGAGCAGTGGAAACACTGACAGTGCCCCTGGGATGCTCTGCTCAGCAGGCAGGTGTCATTGGGTGCAGAAGCCTGGGAGAGTCTCAGACCACCTTCCACAGAGGAACCCGGAAGGGTGAGAGGAACCTCAAGAAAAACCCCATGAGTGCCCTTGCAGCCAGAGCTGGCAAAGATCTGAGCTGTTCCAGAGTCACCTGTCCTGGCACACTGGGGCTGGGTGGTGTCAGCAGCAGGGACATCCCCCCCGGCACAGTTTTTATCACTATTAGTGGGTCAGAACAAGCGCAGATGCTGCTGCTGTCCCCACAGGGCTCACAGTGGCCAGTGGCTGCCCATCCCTGCCTCTGTGGCAGCAGACTGGGACCCAGCCCGATGGCACTGTGCCACCTGGAGAGGTTTGGGGTTTGGCATTTTGGCTCTAGGGCTACTGAGGGAATATTTACATTGCTTTTTGAAATCATTCATGTTTACAGCAAGTGAGTCTAGAAGGGGCTTGTCACATTCCTTCATCCTCCTCCCTATGTTCCCTTCAGAACTGGAAACTGAAGGTGCCCAATGAGGCATTAGAGATTCAACAGCTTCGGCCAAGGCACTGCCACCCATCCTGTCCTCCTCCTCTGACAGAGCTCTGCCGTTGTCATCAAAGGTACCTGGCACCTGCCCTTCATCTTTGTGCTCTGAGTGTGTGGGTGTCCCTGCAGCCACAGCGAGCTTCTATGAGTGCAGCTCGGGCGTGCCCAGTGCCCACACCTCATTAGCATTGTTACCTCTGCCGTTAATTGGCAGGGCAGGGGCAGCATTGGCTGCTCAGGGTATGGCTCACTCACAATGGTGAGGTAAAGGGAGTGAAGGAGCAGCAGGAGAGGCTGGGCTGCTGTCCTGTGGCACTGGTGACACATCAGCCACAACGCTGGGAATAGAGCAGAGAGAACCTCCAAGTTTTTCAGGGAAACATTTAGCCACTCAGAAGATGTGAGCAGGAGCCCTGGTCCTGGCAGTGTGGTACCAGGAGGTTGCTGGCTGCAAACTCCCAGCACCAGGACTGCCCTGTGCCTGTGGGATGGGGCTCTGGGGCCCTGGGCAGGACCAGAGGGACCCACACTGGGCAGAGGCAGAGAAGGGTGTAGGTGTTGCCCACCAGGAATGCCCAGCAGAGCCAATGTGGTCACTTAGAATGGTGCTGTGCCAGTGGATCTAGAGGCTGCAAGGCTTGGGCATCTCTCACCATGCAGCCTCTCTGTCCTGGGACTGTGGCACAGCCAGCCCTGGGATGAGGTTTGATGCCAATGCAGCCAGGAGAGAGCTCTATGCCCAAGAGTTTTCTGGCTACTACCACTGCTCTCCCTGGGATCCTGGAGGTCCCAGCCCCAGCCTGGGGGCAGCTGTCTCTCTGGGGCCCCAGGGATGTGTTTGTTCATGTCAAACAGCTCCCAGCTCACTGGCAACAGGCAGCAGCAGGAATACACACTAGAAGAACCAGCAGTTCAGGAACAGGGGCAGAATAAATCTGCATAAATACGAATGAGGGGAATATTTATTTGCCACATTGACCAGGTTTCTGTAGCTACTTTAAGCTGTGAAAGTGAGGGTCCAGCAGCCTGGACAGGGTTTGGGCTCCACTCAGGCCTGGCTCTGGGGCTCCAGCCCCTGCGGTTCCCCACCTTTCAGCAGACTCACCTATTCAATATTCCTCACATGTGAGTTACTCCTGTAGCTGATGGGAGAGATAAATAACAAAACCCTTGCAAATGCAAAAATCCTTTGGCAGTTTGGAAACGAACCAAGTCACATGCTGAATGCAGATGAAGAAAAATCATTTTTATTGTAAGAAGTAACAGAAGGGTGTGAATCTGCCTCAAATCCACCTCACCCACAATGCAGCACATCCAAATCCACTTGGAGATTACAAGGCAGGATAGCGTTCACTCTGATCTGTTCAAAGTGTCGCTGTTTGGGAACAAATAGGCTGAGTGTGTGCCTGGATTAGGCTGGGGGCTTTTTTGCCTCTTTTTCAGTATGAAATCACTGGAAACAGCAAAAATCCCTTTTGAAATGGTAAGCCAATCAAGAAGCAGAAGGAGAGTAAAGACAAAGTGTTTACAGCTCATTGAATTAGTCCCTTTTCTCTCTTCCTTTCTCAGAAGGATTTGTGCAGTTGGTGCAAACTCATTAAATTCCTGAGGGGACCAAACTCTGCCTGACTGCATCCAGCACCTGGAATGTTCCCTTTGTGCTGAGCCATTACCTGGCCTAAACCCCAGCCCAAGCAAAGCTGGGGTGGGCATGAGGAAAAACCATGGGATCAAGGTCATCCCTTCTTCAGTGAGTGCCATAACAAGTGGTTTGTGGCCATGACAGCCAGGAGGGACACAGGCAAGACCTGGGCCTCCTGCTGCACAGTCACAGTGTCTTCAACATAGCTGATCATCAACATAGCTGATTATCAATATGGCTAATTATCAACATAGCTCACCATTGGCACAGATTGCCATTGGCACAGATTATCATTGGCACAGAAAACACTAGGCTGGGCAGAGACACCAAAATCTGAGAAGGCTGAAAGGTAGAGCAGAAGAAAGAGTCTTTTCTTGGTTGGGTTTCTCCATTTTCATCTCTATTCTCCACCTACTGAGTCGTTTTCCTCCCTTCCCTCCTCCTCTTTGAGAATTGCCTGCAGGGGGACCTGGAGGGATACCAGAGTTGAGATTTGAGGCAGCCTAAAAGTGCCCCCTGTCACCTCCCATACCAGGTAGCAGGGTCAGGACTCCTTTCACCCAGCCCAGGTACTGTCACCAGCACAATCAGCAGCAGAGCTCTGAGCCAGGTCCCAGCCAGCAAATCCTCCTTACCCCAGGGTGCTGCCAGTCCCGCAGCTATGGACTGATCCCAGGATCGACACCTGCAGCTGGGGGAGACACCAGGTCAGTGCACTCCCTTCTCCAGGTCCCCAAAGCCTGACAGTCCCTTGGTGTCCCCACCACAGCACCAGGCTCAGCAGTGCCTGATGTACCACTGGCCTGAGAGCCCCCAGCTTTATGGGCAGAGATGATTTAGTGCCCTCAGGAGTACGGCTCTGGGGAGGCTGGGAAGACTTCCAACTCTTTCTTCCCTTCCCTATATATTAACTTTCCATGCATATGAAGCTGAAAGCTCTTCCAATCACCTCTGCAAATATTAATTAATCCTCGCAGCATCCTGAGGACCATTATTCACTCTTATTAAGCAAATATTATTAAATCCTTTTATAAGAGGTGAAGTGACTTTTCCAGGGCTGTGCAGGGCACAGACTTTCTCTTGCTACTGTATTCCAGAGCTGCCATTGCACAGGGGTGAAGCTGCTCCCATTTGACCTGGGGGCTGTGTCTGAGGACCAGGCACCCCAACCACCCCCAGCACTGCCGTGCCCTGTGAGGTACAAGTGCTCTGTGGGACTGTTCTGAGATGCTCAGCACCTGCACACCAGAGCCATGAGAACCCTCCCCACTCTTGGCCACTACCCAGGAGTGTGTCCCCCATTGCAGCTGCCCCGTTCTGGCTCAAAGACACCAGTGGGGATCCCCGTGGAAGCACTGGGGCTGGACTTACTCTGAAGGAGCCAGTCGATGAAGCTGCTTGGAAATGGGGAATTCTGCAAAGAACAAGGAGGTGTTAGAGCTTGTGAGTGTGGAGGGAGGGCAGCAGTGTGGGAACGTGGATGGAAAAGAGGATGGGACATGGCTCTACCTGCAGATCCAGCTCCACATAGTGCCCAGATGTCACTGGCAGTTTGGAGAGGGCAGAGTAGATTTTCCCCAGAAGCCCAAAGGAGATGACACCTGGAGACAGGGAGAGGCCATCAGGGCTGGGCAGAGCTGCCTGTGGGTCACTGCTGGAGCCCTGTGCCCACCCAGAGCATCTGGCAGGGGCTGGGAGGCAGGGGCATTGTCCTGCCCAGCAAGGAGGAATAACTCCTTGTCCTTCCTATAGATCTCAAACTCCCTGGAGTTCAAAGTTTCTCATGAAAACTGCCCTGGAGCTCCCAGGTGTAGATCCCATCACATGGGAAATGTTGGGGGTAAATGGGGAGGGACAGTTCTGCTTTCAGTGGAGCAGCAATTGTGTGAGAGGTTTGACACAAGCAGAGCTGGAGAGGGGAAACCCTCTGGCTCTGTGGGGCTGCTCCTGGCATGGCCAACTCTTGGCAGCAGCTTGGGTCTAGCCCTGGTTAGAAAAACACCCATAAGAAGAGTGAGACTGTGGTGTCTGGCAGTGGTGGAGAGCCAGGACTGTGCCACCCACAGCAGCTTTGCCAGCAGAGAAAACTGCTCCTGCTCCATGCAGAGACCTCTGCTTCCCCAGCTCCAGCTCTCCTGAGGACACCTGCTGCCCATGGAGGTGGCCAGACACACAAACCTCGAGTGTCATTCTAAAACTTCATATAGGAAAGAAAATGTAGTGACTTACGGTTGAGGAATTGCAGATTAATGTTGACGATGCTGATCCAGATGTTCACTAATGGACAGAGCTGCAATGGCAACACGTGGCACAGTCTCGATGAGAACACTGTGGGTGCAGCAGTGTGTTCCCCAGCACCACTTGCGTTTCACAGATTTAAATCAGGATGGGACAAACATCCTGATTTCATCCTAGAGTATAGCTCTTCCATAGAAAAACAGCTACATGGTTTGTCCAGCCCTCTTCTCAAAATGACACAGGTTCTACTGAACAAGGTAAAGGATCTTCTAACAGGCCACTTTACTCTAAATGGGGCTGTTGCTTCTACTCACCCCCACAGGGAGCAGCTGAGTATAAATTACCCTGTAACATCTCATGATGAAATTGAAATCACTCCTAACAAATAAATTGTGACTGGAAGGAAGATCAAGCAATTTAATGTAACTCACTTATGGGCTATAGGCATGTATCTGTGCATGCACAAAGATATATTGTGTGTGTATGTGCATATATATATAATATATATTGTTCCTGCCAAGGGCAGGGGGATTGGAACTTTGAGGTCCTTTCCAGTCCAAACTGTTCTGTGATTCTGTGTGTGTGTAAATCTAGCAGGCAGTTCTGGCAGGAGCACTGACTGCAGCTGAAATGCAGCTTCCCAGCAAAGAATATTCAGACACTCACCAACGCAGGGACAAGGGACTTAAGAGACTTGTTCAGCAAGCTGCTCACCAGATTGGTGAGGAGGCTGGGGAAGGAAAAGACAGACAAAAATTACCAGGGAAGTTGTCAAAACCCAGGACTCGACATCAAGAAAGAACTGAGCTCCTCTGCACGGCTCAAAACTGAGCTCCCCTGTAGAGGAGCCCCCTCCTCTTCTCTGATGTCAAGAGATGCTGCAAGCCCAGAGCTCCCCCAGGCTTCAGCAGGAATTACAGATGCTCAGGACTTTGCTATCTGAATCCCAAAATCTGCTTGTTATGCTTTCAGTCCCTGCCCAGATTTGAGACTGAAGTTCTGCCCCACTGCCAGCTTGCAGTAGCTGACCCCCACGCTCACCCCTTCCGCAGGTTGACGCTGAAGCCGCCAAGGAGGTTGTTGCAATCCTTAAGCACCAGCCTGAGGTCACCAGGGGTGTCCTGGGTCACAGCAATGTGTGATGTGATGTTTGCTTCTACTGAGGATCCACTCAGAAACTGAAAAATCCTGGAAAAAAGGAAGTGATGTAGAAGGCTATGCAGGAAGCCAAAGCAGCACAGGAGAGCGGTGCCTGTGGCAGAACCTGAACCACAGCCTCGGCTGGGACAGTGCTTCAGTTTTGGGACTTCTCTCAGGCTCCTTGTCTGTAGGACATCACAGATCCATAGCATTGTTCAGGCTGGAAAATACCTCTAAAATCAAGAAGTCCAATTATCAACCCATTTTCACTAGACCATGTTCTCAAGAGCCATATCCACCTGTTTTTTGAACACTTCCATGGATGGTGAGTGGCTGTGGAGTGAAGACAGCTGGAAATGGTTCCAGAGAGAGTCAGCAGCACAGCTTTCCTCACCAGCTCTTGCTCAGTGCTTGGGGATGTTTGTCCAGCACTCTGGAGTGTT
Organism: Sialia sialis; assembly: GCA_009812075.1. Classification (NCBI taxonomy): domain Eukaryota; kingdom Metazoa; phylum Chordata; class Aves; order Passeriformes; family Turdidae; genus Sialia; species Sialia sialis. The sequence continues at coordinate 291,991 of VRYO01000116.1, read as the reverse complement.
CCATCCTCCCCAGTGCCCTCAGGTCCCTGTGGCCTCTCTCTCCAGCCTCACTCACCCTGGAAAGCGGAGCACCAGCTTCGAGTACAGGTTCAGCACAAGCTCAGTCCCACGAAGGACCTTCCATGACACTCGGGCGTTCTCGAGGTTCAGCACTTTCAACCTGGGGGTTGACACAAGGCAAACCCACCCTGAGACGGCAGGATCAGCAGGAGCAGATCCTACAGTCCCATCTCTTCCTGCTCATTGTTTGACCTGGGCATATTCCTGGGTAAAACCCATTTTTTGAAGGTGGGGAAGGATCAACTCCCACTCTGCAAAGCCAATGTCAAAGCCTGGTCAGGTTTCTCAGGGCTGTGTCCTCCTGAGTCTCAGCCATTTCCATGGCAGTGTCACACCACTCCCAAGGGTAAGACTTCTCCCATTTCTGATTGGAATTTCCTCTGTGGCAGATTCTCATGTGAACTGCAAGCCCATGACTGGTGGTTTGTATGAGAGGGAGGGTCTGATCCCCTGGATGTTGTGGGTCACCCTGCAGTGAGCCCCACCATGGGGATTCTGACTCACCAGGCATAGCGTGTCATCTTCTGGGAGGCTCCTCCACCCAGCAGTCCTCCTGCTCCACCCAGAAGTCCTCCTGCTTCACCCAGAAGACCATTGAGTCCAAGAAGACTTCCATTGCCTAGGAGACCTCCTTTTCCAAGCAGCCCTGTGCCAAGCAGACCTGTCTCTCCAAGAAGGCTGTTATTGCCAAGGAGGCCATTGCCGAGGAGACCATTGCTGAGGAGACCATTGCCAAGTTCTTCCCCACCAAGGAGGCCTGTTCCAAGTCCTTCCCCACCAAGGAGGCCTGCTCCTAGTCCTTCTCCACCAAGGAGGCCTTTTCCAAGTCCTTCCCCACCAAGGATTCCTGTTCCAAGTCCTTCTCCACCAAGGAGGCCTGATCCAAGTCCTTTCACACCAAGGATGCCTGTGCCAAGCAGCCCGTTGCTGCCAGGTTGTCCTGCAATAGCCAGAACTTTGTTACTCTCCTGTACTTCAGCACACAGAAACCCTCCTCTCCCAACCCCACCCTGTGCCAAGGACCCCCACTCTGCTGGGTTCATTACCTGCACCAAGGGAACCTCCACTTTCTGCTCCACTTGGACTTCCTTTGCCCAGGAGGCCAGTGCCAAGCAGCCCACCTTCCCCAAGGGCACCTGTGCCAGGCAAATCACTTTTTCCACCGATGAGACCAGTACCAAGCAGGCCTGCACCAAGAGAGTCCCAGTTACTGATTGGATTTCCACTCCTGGAAGGATTTCGTTGACAGGAAAGGTTGGTTTGGCCACGTTGGGGTGCTTTGCGGGTGAGGTCTCACAGGGACCCCTGAACATCCTTGAACAAAGTTGGGTTTCCCATGGAGATGGGTGTGCCAGGAGGCAGCTCCTGATGAGCAGAGGGACATGCCATGAGCCCAAAATGGCACAGGACTGTGCCATGGCTCTCCCCTGGAAACACAGAAAATATCTGAACTCACCACTGCTGAGTTGTGCTGGGTTCAGCAGGTTGAGGAGGCCCTGGGAGTGGGGCAGGAGGCCCCCAAGAAAGATGAGACACCAGAAGGGTGGCATGTCCTGGCACAGCACCTGTGGAAAGACCCACATCATCCCAAGCTCCAGTTTCACATGGGTACTGACAGCCTGAGCACTGGTCCAGCTCTCCATCCTTCATGTGCACTGCTCTGGGGTGGAGGGGAGATTCCTCCTGCGCATACAGCCTCCAGACATCATCCCCCCCATCCCAGGAGGTCAGCCCAGACGTGCAGCCCCCTTTTCCTACTTCTGATTATCAGGGAGCAGCTGAAGCCCAGTGCCACACTGCTCCAGAGCCATCGATGTCTCCATGCCTGCCTGGGCTCCCCACTGCAGAGCTGGGTGCCTGACACTGCAGAGAAGTGAAAATGTCACTTTAAGAGAGGAAGAGGGATGGAGATGAGGCAGGAGGACCTTGTACTGAGACAGACGGATGGCTTCCAGCCACTCTGAAATGGCCCTGAAAGAGGAACACTCAGAGGGGCACAGCTGAATAAAAAATGACGAGTGTCACAGCCGTGTCCTTCTGCCTGCTGTGAAGAGCACCCTGTGTTATTGAAGTTCAAAGCACGGCCAGAATCAGACTCACATTCCCGTGGGCAGGTTGTTTGTTTTTCTCATCCTGTTCCACTCAAGCTGTGAAAAGAGCCCGTTTTCCCTGTGTTTGATCTGCCCCCAGCCAAAAGAAGGTACCTCCAAGGACCTTCTGTTCCTGCCCGAGCTGGGCTTCTCAGGGTGGCAATGCAGGCTGGGGAGTGTTTGTTTATGCACAGAAAGGTGTTTGCAAAGAAATGAGAAAATTGTCTTTCTGCAGCACTGCCAGGGGTCCCGGCTCTAGGAGCACTTTCCTGGGCAGCTCATGTCCTGGACAGACACCTCAGCTTGTCCCTTCCGAGAAAAACAATGTACAGGGTGCAGATTGCAGAGGTTCAGCACTGAGAAATAACATTATTTAGGTCAGACTGAACAACTTCTTTATGTCTTCCAGATACTTTAAAAAAATCCCTCTATGACAGTTCTCGGCACAATTAAATTAGACTTTAATTCACTCGACTGTCTTTTACATTTTCCCTTTGATCAGCACGTAATGATGCACAGCTCCTGTAGCTGTGATTATTGAACAGGGGAGAAGGAGAGAGGCTCGAGCAGCTTCTATTGAAAATCGTGTCAAATAAAATCAGTGGGATTTGTTGGAGGGGCTCTGAAAGACGTGTGCAGCATTGCAAAAGGGTACCAAAATGGATGTCAGGACTCTTAGAAGAGCTCTTAGAAGGAATACGTGACCATGCAGGCACCTATCTCTGCAGTTATTAACAATATCTACCAGGGTGCTGCTCCTCGGTCACACACATTTCACTGAGCCGAGCATCTTGCACATGCAAAAGGCACATCTGGCTTTGCAGATAAACACTTATTTTACACCAGCTGAGATGAGGTCTGGAGAGCTGAAAATTACTCTGAATTCTGGTCACTAAGATCATGAAAAAACTCCCAGTCCTTTCTGCCAGCTCAGTCATTATCACAAACTTAACAACAACAGGAATAAACGTGGAATTTAACAAGCGAGAGCTCTGCTAGCTTTAAAAATTAATTTTCATAAATGATTAAATGCTGCTACAGAAATCAAAGGAAAGCATCATTAAAATTCCTGCTTTTCAAGCTTGGTTATGCTGTGCTGTAGGTCGCCTGATGGAGCCGGCACGGTGGCCAAGGTCCTTCAGTGCCACTTACCTGGACCCTTTGATGTCGAGGTGGAGCTGCCCATGGTCACGGCTGCTGGCAGCTGCTTTTATATACCCGAGCTGCAGGAATGAGGAAAGCCAGGGAAAGGATGGAGCAGGGACAGTTCCCTTTTGCTGGCTGTGAAGTGTGACCCCTGCACCAGCCTGACCCTGAACGCCACACGTTGCTGTGGCCAGCAGCATCCAGCCAGCCCAGCAGCTCACCCCTCACCCTGGGGGTGGTGCCCACCAGCTCTGGGGAGCGTCCCAGGCTTGGTTCAGGACAGCTCTGCACCATCATGTGGAGCAGAATGAGTCCAAGGACAGAGAGAGGTGAGCAATTACTTCCCAATGAGTTAATTACGTACAGAAACATCACAAATTGCAAAACAAATGAAAGAGAGCGTGGGTTTGTGGCACACTGCCTGCTCTGAGAAAACTGCCTGTGCTCCAGAGGCAAGCAGGAGCTGGCTGTGCATCCAAGATCTTCACAGTTTAAAGGAGGCTTGAGAGACAACAGATAAAAGAAAACAGGAAAATAAATTGAGGAGAAAGGAAAAGGAACATCAAAGATGACAGAAAAATCTGATTCTGATGTTCCAGGTGTGTTTCAGGGTGGATCTGGGCTGGAGCAGGGCAGGACAGTCTCACAACCAGTGATGCTGCAGCTGTCCCAGCTACTCCTCTCACCCCAGGAGCAACAGGTGGCTTTAGAGCCTTAAATTAGCAGAAGTGATTCATGTGGTTCAGGCAGAGCCCATGGGCATTGCCGGGTGATGTCCCCCCCAGGTCCCTAAGTGCTCCCAGGACAAAGCAGGTGGGAGTGTGATGGGTGCTTAGCATGAACACGATGCCCCACAGCTTTGGGCCCAGGCCCTGAAGAGTCTGACATGTGTGGGTCTGACACAGCATTTGCTGGCAGAGCTCTGCACCCCCTGAGCTGGGGGTGGACAAAGGGGACTGCAGCCCTCCCACCTGAGCTCTGTCCTGAGCCCAGGAGTTTCACCAGAGCTGGCCATCCCCACAGGCTTGAACACTTCTGTGGCTGCAGAGAGGGCTGGACTTTATTGAACCTGAGCACAAGAATGCAAAGTACACCCACACCCTTCCCAGCACCCACAAAAGAGTCCAAACACAATGTTCCATGGAAAACACTCGTGTTTCCCTTCTGCTCAAGAATGCAGGCAGGATGCAACATTTACAGGGATAACACCAACTGCTGTTGTGCTGTGTTGGGTGCTGAGAGACACCCAGTTGGATCCTTGGGCAGATGGAATCAATTTTCAGCAGCCTGGGGAGGGGAACCCCCCTCTCCCAACACACCAGTGGGACACAAACCAGCACAGTGTCCAGGAGTGGGGGTCACTGCTGAACTTCTCCCCAGGTGTCAGTCCCAAACTCCAGCCCCTCTATGTGCAGCCCCTGTCTCCTCGAGGTGTTCTGTGGTCAAACAAGGAGGTCAGGGCTGGGGTGGCTCCTCCAGCCTCTGGCCAGGCTCCAGCCCAGCCATGCCACGTTAGGTGCAGGTCCCATCTGTGGGGAAACTGCCCTGTGGTGAGGAGGAAATATGGAAGGAATTTCTGCATGGGTTGTTCCTTCATACATGTGTTATTCAGAAGGCAGAGGGACATCACCATCATCTGGGTGGATCACCATCACCTCTGTATTTTTCTTTAAGGTCATCAGCAGTGCTTTGGGGACTGCAATTTCCATCAGCAATTCATGCAGCTTAGGGTATGGCTTGAGAATCTGCCAACACCCAAAAATGAAGAGTTTCTGCTGGTGGGAGCACAAAGTGACCAGCAGCTGCAGAGCAGTTGTCCCCTGATGCAGCAACTGCCCAGTGCTGCTCTCCAGGATAGGTTTGATCCTGAATTCCTGCAATCCAGCGCAGCTGTATCTCAGCTGAAGAAGGACAAGGGCCCAGAGGGAGGATCTGGTGTCCACTGTGGGTGGCATGGGGGTCTGTGGGGGTTTGGGAACAGGCTCTGGCTTTCCCAGGGATAGGTCACCAGGCCTCCATGCCCAATGACAGTCTGGAGTCACAGAGGAAGAAAACACAAGTCAAAATGTTTGCAATATTTGCCTTTACGGTCAACTTCATGTTCCCTCGCTGTGAAATGGCTGCACGCACGGCCTCACCAAGTCAGGGCCCGTGACACTTCCTTCTCCAAAACTCTGTGAAACCTGAACCCTGCTGTTCTCTCCCATGACAGAGGTGACAGCAAGGCATGAAGCCAGGACCTCTGCCAGCTTCCACAGTCCCCTGCCCAGCTGTACATGGCTGAAGGAGACCTTGATGAACCTAAGGGAAATATCCCAAGCCCTGTGCACAGGTGGAAGGAGAAGATGCAGGACTCACATTCACTTGAGAACTGACCAGTTACCAGGGGAAGGCTGGACATTGTGCTCCGGATGCTGCCCAGCAAATGCAGGGGCACCAGTGCTGGGGGGAGAGGAAGGGAAGCAGTGATTCCTTGTTGGACTCAGCTGCAAATCCCCCTCCCCTACCTGAAGCTCCTTTTCATCCAGAAGAGCCTGGCTTTCAATTGGGCTCTGGGCAGGGAGCTCCTGGGGACCCCTGCTCCTGGCACATTTGGGGCCAGGGTGGAGCAGAAGAGGGAAATGTGTCCCAGTCCTCCCTCAGCTGGAGTGGGTGACACACAGCCCAAGGCAGGACAAGGCCTGGGACCCACTGTGTGCTCACAGTTCAGGAGTCCCAGCTGGTCACTGATGAGCCCCAGGGCAATGCTGAGCACTGAGCAGAGCTGCAAGAGCTGGGGAAGGTCGGTGAGGACTCACATTCAGAGCCAGAGAAGGACACACAACCCTGCCTTCCCTGGGCATGGGAGCACTGGGCACCTGGAATCTGGGTCTGGCTCTGGGCACGTTCCTCAGAGATGTGGGGAGACCCATGGGGGATGGCTAGAAAGACCCTGGGGCTTTCAGGAGGAGGAGAGATTCCACGGACAGTGAGTCCAGGACATCATTAGAAACTCTCAGCATTTGGGCAGGCACTGCGGAAGGGAGGGAGGAAGGGAGGAAGGGAGGAAGGGAGGAAGGAAGGAAGGAAGGAAGGAGCTTCTCCCAAGCTGATGGAGACATGGAATGTGTTTCCCACTAATCCCAAGGTACTGGGAGGATGCAGCAGCCCTTGTACAGTGGCTCTGCTCCTTCTCCAGGCACCAGAGAGCTGCACCACATCTTTTCAGACTCATTGCTCCTTCCTGGATTGCTTTATTTTTCTGACTTACCAGATTAGGAAGAAGTCTGTTCAGGACACTTGCCAATAAATTATCCACAACTGGGAGCAGGCTGTGGAAAAATAAAGGAGCACCATGAAAACAACCTGCTGCAAAGCAAATGGGTCTTGTTAAACAATTCCCTGTGAATAGTGTGGAGCACAGACCTCCCGGAGCAAGGCAATTGCAGCAGCAGAGTGAATCGTTTCTGCTTGGATTTTGCATGAGATAACTGTAATTTGCATCCCAAAATAGCCGATGGGAAATTTATTGCTGCCTTTTATCTGCTAGTGTATAGTCTCCTTAAATGAGCAGAGAAAATCTCAGGCTGAGTGGTTCCTACACTACGTGCTCACGTCTCAGAAGACCGGCACTCCACGTCCATTAAAAAACCTCTGAACACAGCACACGGGACAGAATTGTGCCCTGGGATCTCTGGGACAGCACACCGCTCACTGTGGCTGTGTGAGGGGTGCACAGAGAGCAGCACTCTGGCCCTGTGACACGGCCAGTGGGTGGCTGTCACCTGCAGGGATGGTGGGAGGCAGAGGCGTAACAGGGAAATGCCCTCATACCTTTGCCATTGGCAGGGTGTGGCTTGGAGTTGGCAGAACTTGATGGCTAGGTGGCTCATGCCAGCTGGGGAGGCACGTCCATCACTCACCCTCTCAGGATTCTGATTTTAACCTCACCAAACAGCCACACAGCAGCCCAGCCCGACCCACCTCTTACCACTCGAGTGTAGGGTTGGGGTAAGCACCCGAGCCAGGCAGGAGCTGCAGGGACACCCTGGGGAGCGCCAGCTCCGCGATCCTCAGCGTGCAGAGACAGCAAGAGGGACACTGCGAGGGACGGCAAGGGGGACACTGCAGTGACAGCACGAGGGACACTGCAGTGACAGCTCCGAGTCCAGCTGGGCTGCCCCGCTCGCACCCAGCGCTGCTCAAGGGGACGCAGAGTCAGCGGCCGCTCAGACCAGAAATGACAAAACACACCGAATTTTCTCATTTATTTTCCCGTTTAAGTTACTTCCCAGTTTTATTCGAGGCTCGGTTCTTTTGCCTTGTTTTTTCTTCTGCTTCTGTCGGGCTTCCAGCGGAGCGGGGCAGCCCCGGGAGCTGCACGCAGTTCGTGCACCCTCTGCGGGCAAAGGCTCCTGCTCTGCCAGCTCTGCCCTTCCCTGCCCGGCTCAGGAGCCTCTCCTGCCCTGCAAACCTGCGGGGCTTCCAGGCAGCCACCACATCCCACACACAGCTTACTCCTCTCAAGAGTCTGGCCCGTTAAAATTTTAATTACATGGGCAAAACTGCTGCAGACTCAGTTTGGAAGGAGGGTTTGTTCACAAGCATCGTGCTCTTCCCCTTCCGTGTGCAATTCCTCTCCCTTTCCTGGATGATCCTGGATGATCCTGGGTGCTGTATGAGGATGTCAGTCCCAAAGGACCCTCACTGGTTCCCGTTTTCCAGAGTGGCACTGGTGACTCACCATCACTCAAAACTCCTTCACTTTACTCCTTTACAGCCCAACCTGAGCCCACCTCACCCTGAGGCGAGCTGAGCAAATTAAGGCTGAAATTATAACAGTGACTCACACTGGCCTTTCTTGTTAAAATGGCCCATTTTAACCTTATAATATAAAAATAACCAGAACCTCAAAAGGATATCACTACACAAAACCTTCTTAAGCTTGCACGTTAAATGAATGGATTTTCAGAAAAGGGTTTTTATTTTGCTATAACCACCTCTTTTCTGTTTTTTCAGACTAGTTACTAAATATAAACTAGAATAACCCACCTTCATTCCTACTATTGTTAGATTTATTCCCATGTTTTCTCTTGGCTCACTGGAGTGTATCACAAGGTTTGGGGGTAAAACAGAGGCTCTGTCCCCTCAAGCTCACAGTACCTTGTACCACTTTTCGAACTCTTTTTCTTTACCTGACCTTATCCTGAATTTCAAGCCTGGCTTTGCTCAGCTCCTTCTAAGGTGAGACCTCATGCTGGTCTGCTTTAACCCACACAGCAGATCCTTCTATAGTGATGGTGCTGCAGGAAAAGTGGAAAGGTGCTTACATTTTCAAAGCTGGCTAGTGGATTGAGGATGTAAAGCACTGTTTGTGAGTTTAATATATTCCAGTATAAATAAAGATTTGTAAACCAGGAAAAGCATTGAGCCACAAGTTACTGGACAGCCAGCACCAGGCAGCACTGTTACCAAGAGCCCAGGGCAAAAGGGAAGGAAAAGGTGTCTAAAACTCCGTGGCTACAGCACGTGAGGCTGCCCTGACCTGAAAGAGCCATGCTGGGAAATCAGCTTCTTCCACAGAAATCCCTCTGACACCTGCACACGGGCTGGCACGCACAGGTTACCATATCAGGAACCTGATTTCCAGCAAGTGCATGGGGAGGCTTTGGAATAGTGCCTGGAGATTTTTGTCCCCATTAGAGCTCGAGGAACCTTTAAAAGTGTTTCCTGAGGCTTGTCCCACCCATCCTGCAGCTGCCAGCTCCTTCCCAGCAGATGGTGTTTCCTCAAAAAAATCCCTGTGCTGGGACACCCCCACGGCCACTCCTGACCATAAGGGCACTTTTGTTCTGCTGCCCTCAACACTTAATGCCTTTGTGAGATCAAATGTGCTTTTTTTGACAAGCTGGTTGGTCTTACACAACAAGGGGATAATACACACCTAAATAAATCCCTAAGGAGTGCGTGGTCACATTATCTGTGCCTGGCTCTGGACAGAGCCTTGCACAACCAGCAGCAGGAGGCGCCATGTGGGACCTGCTGCCAGCAGGAGCTGCTCCAAAGGGTTCCAGAGGAGAGGGAGATGTCAGCAAGAGCTGTGCCAGCTGCATCACAAGCTCCCTTCTGCTCCCCACCAGCTGGGCATGAGAGATGGGCTGCAGCACAGCACCCATCTGCACCAAACCCCGTGCCCCTCTGGGAGGCTGGCTCACACCTGGTGCCACAGCCAGAGCTTCAGAAATGCTCCAAGTGCCAGTTTGTCCTCTGAAGGCACAGCCTCCCCACCCATCCATGTGCCATGTGGGCATGGAGCAGGCAAACAGATGTGGGAAACACATGGGAATAAATATCCAGAGAGGAAAATACTGTGTCAGTGAGAGATTTTATTGAAAGAGCAACATGAGAGCAGCCTCTGTGCCCAAGAGCTCTGCTTCCTGGCTATGGATGTTAAACCCCCAAACATCCACCAGCTGAGCAGCTTTCCCACTCTGATGCTGGACAGAGGCTGCTCAGGGCACAGCCACAGCACAGGGTAGCACTTGGGAGACGGGAAGAGGGAGAGAGTGGAGCAGAGCAGGGCTTGTGGTGCATGTGCTGCCTCAGAAAGGGAAGAGCATCGAGGCTCCTCTCGAGCAGGAATTTCCTAGGGTGGTCTGGCCAGAAAACTCGTCCACCTGGAAGAAGCAGAACAAAAACTACTCAGTTTTCTCATTCCAACTTTCACCAGCTTTTTTTCTGATGCCCAGGTGAGGTTTTCATGTGGGTCCACAACAGCAGAGGGAAACTGGGAGCAGCCCATGGGAAATGGGATTGGCCAGGGTGATGCGGGGCTGTGGGATCTGTGTCCCCCAGCCCTGGGTGGGCACATTCCCACTCCCCAGGACACAGCACAGTGGGAAAACTCAGTCCTTACATCAGTGATGTCGACTTCAGCATTGCTGAGGTTGATGTTGAGGACGTTGGGCAGTGGGACAGACACACGGAAGGCATCTGCAAAAACAGGTGTAAGAATCTCATCACAGGGGCAAAACCTGGAATGAAGGCAGCAAGGGGAGGGGGAGAGCCCCAAATCCAGCTGAATCTGAGATGAGAGGGCACCCTGACTGCTCATACCTTTAACAGAAGGTACATATACAGCTGTGAGGATCTTCTTGAGCCATTCTGCAAATGAGGAAGCCTGTGGGGAAGAGGATGTGTCGGTAGCAGAAGAGAGCAAAGGTTATTGAGCCATGAAAGGTTATCAGTTGAGTTCTACTCAGTTTGCTGTGAAATACAAGAACTAGGAAGCTTCCTTCAGTGAAATACTCCCAGGACTGAGGGCGGATATGCTCTTTGGGTAATTTCTTTTAAATTATTCCTCCCCCATTCCCAGCACCCCACTGTGCTTCCAACAAGTGAGGAGAGACACCCAAGTGTCACTGCTGTAGGGCACGGGGGGTCTGCAGGGCAGAGGGCAATTTCCCTCTGCCAAGAGAAGTAGAAGGGTGAAAACTGAAGAGGAATTAGCTTTTGGTTTTCCTCCCCTACAGAGAGCCTCTGGCCATTGCATCACTCACTGCAGCACCTCGATCCAGTGCTTGCACTTACAGTGGCAGCATCAAGACTCGAGGGGAACCGTGTCAGGTTGATGCTATAAAAGATAAAAACAAGGAAGAGTTGGGGTGTGTTACAGCCTCCTCCAGGCCCTTTCTTGGTCTGGAAGTTTTCTCACCCCTGTAAAGATACAGAATTTTAAAACTAGAACAACTTTTTTACAACACTCTCATCATGTCAACCGTGCAGTTGGTCTGAGGTTGGGGCTGGGAGAAGGCAGGAAGGCTCCAGCAGCCCTTGACATCTTTACCATGTTTGCATCCCTGTCCTCCACCAGCCCCATTTGTCCCCAGGAAGAGCCCCCCACACATAAAGCTGGGCTCTACCTGTCAAGAGCCAGGGAGGTTTGCAGTTTGCCATCAGAAACTGTTGGGGTGATGCTCAGAACGATGTCCTGGAAATGGAACAATGAAAGAAATGAGGTTATTCCCCTGCACAGCTCCCAAGACTGAAAAGTGTATTTGTAAATTACCCATTCTGAGAAAAAACACTTGTCTGTGCCGAGAAGCCACATTTTTGTGACAGATGGCATTGTGTATCTCTCTCCCCAGGGTTCGCCTTCCTGTCTTTATTTTGTGTTATTCTGGAAACATTTCACTTACACTTTATGCTTGGTTATGAGCCTGTTTAAAGGACTGGGACATCACCGTTTTGATGATGCAGTAAATACAAAAGTACAAATACTGCAGGGCCAAGGGTAGGGCAAGCCAAGGGGATGCCAGCAGTCATCCAGCCTCAGCAATCACCCTGCTACAGGCATCTCACCCCTGGGAGCTCACTCACCACATCCACGGAGAACAGGACCCCCTGGGCGGTGTACAGGGCAGGACTGGCAGTGTCAATAGTGGCTTTGAGGGTGACAGTGGCTCTTCCATCCCTCACAGTCACCACCGGCTCGTTGCTTACTCGGACACGCAGCTCCAGTGGCAGAGAGCCAGGGAAGACCCGGCTGAGCTGCAGGGGCAGAGGAGGTCAGGGCAGGGGTGGGGTGAATGATGGGGTTGGAATCAATGCACATGGAGAAGGGGACTGACCTGGGGGATTAAGGGGAAGAGGGCAGACATGGTCAGCGAGTTGCTCTGGGTAACCTGTGGTAACAGCACTGGTGACATCGTGCCCAGGAGGGGCTGTGCAAAGCCCACGCTGGGCTCAGCTGGACCCCACAAACACAAGCAGGCAAAGGTGGGCACCCTTGGGTCACCCAAGAGCAGGCAGGACACTGACCTGGCCTTGCAGAGGGGAATTGCTACCCATCCAGCTGGTGATGCTGAGGTTGAGGTCTCCCTGCCCCTGGACCTGCTCCAGCAGGGCGCTGAGGATGTCCTGGGAGAGGCTGAGCCGGGGCAGGCGGCCGGTGGCCAACTTCAGGCTGGCAGTGAGTGGTGGTCCCTGCATGGGGGTCATCATGCCAGCCCCGGCATTCTCAGAGAGGAGCTGCAGGGGACAGAGAGGGAGGGACGTTGGTGGGGCTCGTAGGATTGCACTGTGCACTCTGCCTGCCTGTGCACCTCGTGGAGAGCCTCACACGAGGTTTGTCAGCACTTAAATGATGACAGAGCTGCTCCAGGCTGCTCTGGCACAGGCAAGGGCTGCATCTGCTACACCTTCCCCACTGAAACACTGCCGCGTATCCTGACTGGAAAGACACATTGCTGCTGTTTTATGCATGACTCTGGTCCCTGTCGATTACCAAACTTTGACAAATTGCTTATAAACAGAACATGCCCGTGAGCAGGGATTGCTGCTCCTGTATGAAATTAAACTTTTCTGATTAAAAACTATGAGAGTGCTACAATTATTCTTAATTAAGTAGCATCAAGCCACTCTTGCTCATGCCACCACCATCAAGGATTAACAGGCAAAACATAAGGTAGAGACCCAGCAGTGTCAATAGCAGGGATGTGGCTGGCACAGACTCATCAGAACCTTCCTGTGAACACTTGCCTGAAGTGGCAACCAAAACCTGAGTTGCCTTTGACAAACAGCCACCATGAATCCCCCAAAGTCAGAGGTTTTGGGACCAGGGAACACAGCAGCACTTACATTCAGATCCATCTGGATGGCGTCACCACTGAGGATGGAGAAGGAGGGCAGGTCCCCCAGAGCCCCGAGGGGGAGCACCTCTGTGAACAGAGGGAAGAAAGCTCTTCAGCTGCCATGGTAGGGGATGCTCCCAGATCCCATGGTCCCATGAGTTACTGGAACCAGCAGCAGCTCCTGCTACAGCATTCCCAGCTAGAAAAAAACACTAGAAAACAGCAGCTTGCAGGAAAAATGTTGTTTCTAAAAGCAACAGCAATTCCTGTGCTGGTTTCTGCAGGAGGAGCTGACTGCTGCTGCTGGGGCAGTGGTTTCAGAAAATTGCTAAAACATTTGTATTTATCTAATGTAAAAAGCCAAACAATCCTGATGGCAGGATGTCACAGGGAGGAGGGGAACAGGAAGCATCATCACTTACGGTTCCTGGAGCCGAGCAGGGAGCTCAACACCTTGAGCTTGGCATTGAGGATGTTGCAGCCCTGGGGAAGCAGAGGGGAGTGAGAGGGTCCTGGGACCTACTGCACCAGTGGGTGACATGGCACCAACACAACCAGTGACAGTGGGCTCTGCTGGGCTGTATTGTGCACTTGTACACATCCATCACACGGGGCTCAGCATCGCGTGGTGAGCCGCTCCTCTGAGCCAGCGTGGGGCTCACCTGGGGCAGTGGCTGCTAAACCAGCACCTGGCTCTGTTTGCCAGCAGAGCCTGCCACAGGTGATGGTGCTGGTGCCTTTCAGCAGGACAGGCTGACCGCCCCACTGAGCTCACAGCTGTGCAAATATCCACATCCATGGGGCAGCCTGGCCTCCTGCCTGCCCTGCCCGTGCTGCCTGCCTACCCGTGCTGTGCTGGGGGATCCCAAGAAAGAGGCTCTGCAGACTCACCAGATCCTGCAGGACATTGCTAAGGAGGCGTTTCAAAGGCTCCTCCAGAAGTGGCACTCTGGGTCTGGTAACAGGAAAATAGGAAATAGCAAGTGACAAATAATGCTGGGAAGTAAGAGGACTTCACACTGGGGCCTCGCTTGCATTGTCCATACTCAGTGCTGAAACATTGCCATTCTCAAGCCCTCTGAATCCTGCCCAGCACTAGGTTTTCCACACCCAGAAATGTTCTTTTCTTAGCCCAAATTTTAGAAAAAGATCAACAGTTCCCCTCTGAGCCTGGCAGCTGGATCATCTTCGAGGCACCAGGCAGAAAAGTGCTGCCATCAATGACCAACAGCACCAAGGTTTCCCACTGCCTCAAGATCCATGGGCTGGCCATGGGACACCCGCTCACACAGATGTTACCTCACACCTGATTCATACCTCACATGGGTGTTTATGTCAGCAGTCTTGCAGTTCAGAGCGTTCTGGTGAGCTGTCCATGTGTCCTGGACCAGCATGGTCGCATCCACCTCCACCTGCTCGCAGAGTGGCTGGCCTGGCACGCTGCCCAGAGGAAGCACAGCAGGTAGCTCAGGACTCCTGCTGACCATCTACTTTCCAAAGAGATGGTAACCCCCTGCCCCAAGCCATACCCCTGATGGACATGCCATACCTGCTCTCCACCAGCAGCTGCGTGTTGAAGTCCACCTGGTGCCCAAAGCCTGGCAGGGTGCGCAGACTGATTTTGGGGAGAGTGTTGTTCAAAATTCTCAGTCTGGATGGTTGAAACAAGGAAAAGGCCGTGAACAGCACATTTGTACAGTCCTGTCCCCTCAGCCCCCAGCACTGTGCTGTGCTCTTGGGGTCCTCTTCCCCCTGGGTCATCAGGCACCCCACCAGCTTGTGGCACATACAAGGCACAGGCAGAAACTCCCAGCAGATGAATCCTCATTTATGAACCCACCCCAGGAGGGGAGGGAGGGGACTTGTGAGTGCAGGTTCCAGAACAGAACCTCCTTTCCCCAGCATGGCTCAGACACAGGGGGCTGCTCAAGGACACCATCTCCCACTCGCACTCACCCCATGAGTTCTTCACCATTTCTACCCAGAAGGCTGCCAACGAGACCGTTCTTGCCAAGGAGACCGTTTTTGCCAATGAGCAGCTCAAGGACGGTGTCAAGGAGAGTATCAACAAGGCCATCTTTGCCAAGGAGACCATCGATGACACCACCTTTGCCAAGCAGACCACCGAGGATACCATCCTGGTCAAGGAGACCGCCAACTACACTGTCTTGGCCAAGGAGACCACCTAGGAGACCATTTTCACCAAGGAGACCGTTTCCACCAAGGAGGCTGCCAAGGAGACCATCTCCACCCAGAAGAACACCAACAGCTCCATCTTTGCCAAGGAGACTGCCTACAGGACCATCTTTGCCAAGGAGGTCTCCAACAACTCCATCTTTGCCAAGGAGACTGCCGACAGGACCATCTTTGCCAAGGAGACTGCCGACAGCTCCATCTTTGCCAAGGAGGCTTCCAACAACTCCTTCTTTTCCAAGGAGACTGCCAACAGCTCCATCTTTGCCCAACAGACCTCCAATAACTCCTTCTTTTCCAAGGAGACTGCCAACAGGACCATCTTTTCCAAGGAGACTCCCTACAGGACCATCTTTGCCCAGAAGACCCCCAACGACTCCGCCGAGCAGATTGCCACCAAGGAGACCACTTGGAGGTCTCTCGGGAACACCTTTGGCTGGAGTATCTCTAAAACCTGAAGAACAGGATCAGAGGTCGCTGTGAGCATACCAGGTGTGCCAGCCTGTCTCTTCCCTCCCCTCCCTTGACCCTTTTCATACAAAAGTAAAATGACTGAAGTGCCATCTCCAAAGTACTTTATAAACACAAATTACTGGCATTGTGACTACTGCTGGGCAGATCTGCACCAGCTTCTGATTTTCTGAGCATGGTCAAAAGACAAAAAGAGAAGAACTGGCCTTGAAAGAAGGACAAATCCTGTCTCTTACGTACACTTACCACTCATATCTGCTCTGGCACCCAAGGACAAGAGTCCAAGTCCTTGTGAAGGGATCAGAAGACTGTTGAGGAGGATGACAGTCCACAACACCGACATCTTTGGTCCTGATAACTGTGGGAAGTGATTGCCATGAGTGCAGTGCTGGGAGAGTGAGCACCAGCCCATGGAGGGAGGAAAGGGAAGGGAAGGAGGAGAAAGGAGGAGGAAACTAAAACATAGAATGTCTGTCAAGGGAGACAAAATTGGGGAGGAGGCTGCTGGCACCTCTCCTTCTCCTCATCACACTGATGATGATGGACAGTAACTCTCTTGGTGGCACTTTCCTACAGGAGGAACCAGAATGTCAACACCAGGTACTCCAAAGATGATGGCCAGAGCAGCCAGGGGAAAGGAAGAGGTTGTTGGGATGTTCCAGCTGTGACCCCCCAGTGCTGGTGAGCAATGGCGTGACTGAGCTGCATGATCTGGGGCACATCCATTCTGGATGGGGATTTCTCCAAAAACACAAATCCTGCATGTCACAGAATGGAGATACAAGACAATTCTGACAACAATCGTCTCTAGAAGAAAACCAACAAAATCTACAGAGTACAAATGCACCAACGTGTCTAGCAAGGAGAGAATCTCCAGGGTGAATGTTATGATTTCTGCACAAGTATCAGAATCTGATGCTTCCCTCTGCATGGAAAAACCTGATGGAATTGTAAGAAAGAGAAAGTAAACTTTAACATTTCAGTGTCATTAAAATAGTTCTGTGGGACCTACAACTTCAAGTATCTTCTTTTTCTTTTTTAAAGAACCAAAATGAACTTCATTGCTCCAAATCTATTTAAATGTAAATAACTCATCAAAAAGGGATCAAAACAAGTGTGAGAGGTCTAATTCTCCTTAGCCAGAAATCCATGGCAGATAATCGAGTTATACCAAAGATAATTTAAGTGATAATTGTTTATGGAAACCCTGAAATACCCTTTCTTCTGCAAGGACTGCAAATCCAATGAACACACACATCTCTTCTGGAGAAACTTTCACTGAAAGGCACTGTTTACTTCTCAGAGCACAGTTCAGGCAGGCAGCAGGCAAGAATAAGAAATTTTTGTTAAAAGGCCAACACTCCCAAATGAACACTGAGGGTTTGCAGAGGTAGAAGTAAGGAGAACACTTTTTGAGGAATAAGTTTGCTCTTACCTGACCAAGCTCTCTCTCCAGTCAACGTCTCCGTCTTCTGAAGATCACCTGGATCCAGGATCTTCATATATAGAGCTTCACAGCAGGAAAAAGGTAGGTGATGTCATTTGGGACATCCAAAATAATTGGTGGGGAACAAAACAAACAAGGTCTTGTTTCTGGTGACTTCCACTGCAAATATTTCCTTGGAGATATTAGGAGTTAGGTAAATCATTGAGCAACGACCTGTAGGCGCAGACTCAGCCAGCTCTGGGAGCCTGGTTTGGTCCATCATCTTTCCAGCCTGTCAGGATGTGAGATGGCACGCTCTGATAAAATATCCTCCTTTTTTATTTTTTTTTTCTAAATAAAATTGATGTTGTGACTAAAAAATGCCTTAAAACACCGGTCACCCCTGGCTGCTCACACCTCTGCAGCACTGAGCAGTAAGCCCTGTGTGGGGATGTGCCACATGTGATAAATGAAGAACCAGGCAGCACCTTTTCCAGTGTAAAGAGAGACTGTGGAGACAGTAACAGAGCCAGGTGTTCCCTATCCAGGCCACCAGGACATGCCAGCGTTCCCATCCAACTTGCCTAGAGCCTGGTCAGAGATCAGAGCCTCACGGACACCCTGAGCTGACAGAATCTTTGGAGAGATCCCACCTAACTGGGAAATGCTGCCCTGTTGGGGGTTGGGGGGGGCTGAATCTACTCTCTCCCTTGGTAAAGAAGGT
>VRYO01000116.1:166133-273270 GCA_009812075.1 Sialia sialis | reverse complement strand
AGGGCTGGAGGTGGGATGTGCTTTAACTGGAAGACAGTGCTGAGAGGCTGATGCTATTGACCTGGAAACTCCCAGGCCAGAGCTTGTTGGTTTGGGGTCTTTCTGAAGTTCTGCAAGGATTGTTGATCCCATTGTGGGCACACCTTCCTGTCAAACCAGCCCATGAAACAGATGTACTGCAGCTGCCCGGAAGACACACTTCTGCCTCCTCCCTGCAGCTCTCTCCAGGCTCCTGGAGCCCAGGAGACACAGAGACACTGCAGCAGCTCTTCGGGAAATGAAAAAGGAAAAGAAACTTTCCTCCATGGCCCCAGACCAAACGTGCTCCCCATGCATGGAGCACATCCCAACAAGCACAGCAAAGCTGTCTGTGCTGAAGAGAGAATTCCCCAGCTGAGGGGACTGGGGTGAACTCTTCACTCCCTGATGTCCTCATTGACAACAGGACTGAACGGCAATGGCTGCTCCCCAGCTCTGCTGAAAAATAATCCAGAAAAATTGCTTGCTCAGTCTTAATACTTTCTGTAAACTTAGAAATAAATATTTCCAGCAGATTAGCCAGCTTTGGACACACATTATTTCCAGCTTTGAAAAAATACCTTAGTTAAAGGCCAAGGAAGGGGTGGCAAAGATGTCAAAGCACTAAAGGAGTTGTCACTCTCCTTGCAACCTGATCAGCCAGGAGCTGTGGAGCACAAAGCCCAGCTGTCATGGTGAGATCATGACCTTTGATAAGATGGACGAGGGTGTTAACAAGATGGTATTAAGTTATCATCCATCCTGAATCGCTTCATACTCCAGGAGCCACTGTCCAAAACCTGAATTACCCTGAAGACAGCCCCGACACTGGTCAGTGCACAGGGAAGGGGCAGGGTGGCAGCTCTGGGAATAGCTCCTGTGCAGTGGCCTTTCAGGCATGACAGTAACTTGGCCTCTCCCCAGCAGCTGCTGAATGCACAGGTCTCTGACCATTGGATATTTTGGAAAAAACGAAGCAGATTCCCATAAAGAGAATGAGATGGTGATGTCCGGGTCTCGCTAAAGTGACTTTCAAAGCCCCAAGAGCACAAAGCCAAATTGCTGGGTGAGGACAGAAACATGGAGGAAACCACAACAGATTTGGCCAAGGGAGAAGAATAGGGCTGGTTTGAACAGACATGTTTGCCTCAGTTCTCTGTGCTTGGAACGCCTGAGGTGAAACTATCAGACAAACAGTAAGGGGCACATATTCCCAAAAAGAGTCTGAGACTGACATTAGCAGGCTCGTCAGAGGAGGCTGGGGCAAATGTCCTAGCTGTGGTTGGAAAGTGAGATGGATCTGCTCGGCTGTCCTGTCACAGTACAAGCTGGCTTGTACTGTACCAAATATGGAAAAACACACTGGTGGGACAGAAACTACCAGAAGAAAATTTGGGAAAGTTTAGAGGCTTGATTTGAAGGGTTCTTGCTCCGGCTGCAAGAAGCCAAATAGGGTCAGAAGGAGGCTGGACAGCCAGACCAATTACAAGAGCTTAGAGAAATACATTTACAAGATTCTAAAAAGAACTGTTTGGAACAATAAAGGGCTTTTGGTCAAAAAAATCACGGTGTGTCTGTGTCTCCCTTGGGGAGCACGGGCAGCTTGTACTGTGACAATGTCCCATTGATGGCTTCATTCAGACATGACCTGTCTGCCTGAGGAAATCAAGTTTGCCCTGCCATCCTCTGGGACCACTGACAGACTGGTACATCCCTGCTGCTGAGGGATCAGGGCTTCTGGGTCCATGTAGGGCTCCAGGGAACAGTGCTGGACAAGGCTGCACATCCACCCAGGTCACCACTACCAGTGACATCATGGTGTGGCTTGGCAGCAGAGCTGCACCATGAAAAATTAACTGTGTGCTCCTTGAGATTCCCAGCCTTGAATTCACTGGGAAAGCCGTGGACAGATATTTGGATTCTTTGTTGTTGTTTTTGTTGTCGTGCTCAAAAGATTGAGACTCAAGCCATTTCTTTGTTAGCTAACACAAGTACAGTAAGGGAAATCTGGCCCATGGTTGCACTGACATGAAGATAGGCATCACAAGCTCCAGTCTTCATGGGGAGCTGGTTTTACAGTTCTTTCCTCACTGCTGAGAACTAGCATGAGAATGATTGCTTACACAGGATGCAGAACAAATCCCTGTGGAGGACAGACAGAGCCTGCCTCCCGAGCAGGTTTTCCTGGGAGTGATTTCCTAAAAACACAACAGTCTTTCCAAAGGTATCTTAGATTCAGTGCCAGCTTCCTGTCACCAGGAAAAGATGTTCAAATCATGTCAGCTCGATGAATTCAGGATCAAAGCTGTTTATTGACTTGCTAATGACAAGAAATTATCCAGGAGTCAGTGAGTTACACACTCAGGATCAATATCAGTGAAGCAGCTGATAAATACCAACATCAGCCTGAACCTAACTCCTTCTGGGGTCCTAATCCCTGGGCACTCTCCCCACCCCTCACATCATCTGCACCCTGGGAGCAGGGGGTCACTTTCTTGCACCCCTGTCTAGTGGGAGTGTGGATGATGCATCCAGGCAAAGCAAATGTGATTTATTTAGGGATCAGCTCTTTCAGGACACTGAGCCTCTCCATGGCAGGACAGACTCAGCATGGGGTCATGCCAGAAAGCCCAGCACCCTGCTGCTCCCTCCCCATCCATTCCTGAGTCCTGGCCACAGTGGGGATTGGGGACTGCAGCCACAGGACCTCATCCCTCAGGTTTCAGTGACAGACATGTCCAGCACCATCATGTTCTGTGGGTTTAACAGCAAAAAGCCCCTGGGTGGGATTTTACACTTGATTCTGTGTTTGTGTGTGATGGGCTAATGGCACAAAATCCTGGGGTGGCCCAGGGCATGGCAAAGCCACCACAGCAGCATCCCTGCCTTCCCCCAGTGATGTTGTACATCAGGCAGGGTCCCTGCACACCAGGAAACCAGGAGGAGACACTGTCAGAGACATCTCAGCCATGGGGGCACTGCCAGCACCTCCAGCATTTCCCTGCCTACCAAAAGATTTTGGGAATACTCAGAGAGAAAATTGACAGGGTGGGAACACTTGAGTTTGTGTATTTTAGTTTAGTCTCTACTTTTGGTATACTTCCCCCATGAGTTAAGTAGATAAACGGATGCTGCAAGGTGGGGGATTTTACTGCTATTTCAGCTGGGTTTAGGCATGGTTAAGGGAGATATGTTGATTTTTGGAGATTTCAGAAAGGCAGAGATCTGTGATAGCGAGGGGGTTTGATTCTGAGGACAGGAACGATGTTCCAAGAGGCTTCAGAGAAGCTGTCTGCATCCTCTGCAGTGGCTCTGTCCGTGCAGACAGATCCCTCCTGCCTCTACCCAACACTTCCCCCCTCCAGGTACACTGCAGTGGAATGGCTGGAAAGGTCCTAGCA
This sequence comes from Sialia sialis, assembly GCA_009812075.1. Classification (NCBI taxonomy): domain Eukaryota; kingdom Metazoa; phylum Chordata; class Aves; order Passeriformes; family Turdidae; genus Sialia; species Sialia sialis. The sequence goes on along the minus strand of VRYO01000116.1, from coordinate 269,851 downwards.
GACCCCTGACAGTCCTGGGGACAGGAGGAATCTGCCAGGTTCCCACCCCACAGGTGGGAACCAGAAGAGCACCTGGTGGCCAAAACACTCCCACAAATGCACATTTTACATTGGGAGCAGGGACCACTTCTGAGCACTTGTGCCTGTGGGAAAGCAGCTTAGGAGGCTGATTTATCATCTGTAATTCCTTGAAATATTATTCCTTGAAACAATATATTCATTTTCTGGGTACACTTCTGGTGAGAGCCGAGCTTTGAGGCTGCCGGAGCTGTGCAGATCCCACCCACAAACATCAGGAACCTTCACTGTTGGTTACACAAACCAGGGCTTGCCTCAGTTTTCTCTGTCCCTGCCTGAACTGGGTTATTCTGGATTAAACCTGCCTTAAACTGAGTGAAGAGCAGGGCCAGGTCCCCACAGGTATCTGACTAAAATGTGCTGACTTTATGACAGGTTGGGGGGCTGTAAGTGTGCCCTTTGAGGAGCCTTTGGGAATCAGGTGCTCAGCCCCAAGGGCAGCTCTGTCCCAGCATCCCATCCAGGCTGGGACGAGGAGATTTCCAGAGACATCAGTGCATTTCCTGAATAAACCCAGGGATGGCTGGAAATGCTGCTTTTCACCAGTCTGAAAGCTCCTTTGTGTGAAAACTGTGAAATCTGTTACAGTGCTCTGAGAAGAAGGAGGAGGCGGAGGAGGTGGAGGACGAGAAGGAGGAGAGGGAGGAGGAAATGATCTCTGGGAAACAAGGATGGGAGGAGGATGGGATTTAGCAGAGCTGGCAGCACTTTCTGAAGGGTGCTGTGAAGGACCTTGGGTTGCACACTGGGCAGGAGAACACGTCACCTTCAGAGCCCTCATGCACCCAGCAATAATTATTTATTGAAGATCAAAAGGTGGGAAAGTCACTCACTGAAGAAATTGATCTGGTACGGATTAGGGCAAAATTTGCCTCGTGTTTAATAAAATGTGTTTTCTCTCTTTGCAAATCTTTTCTCAAGAATGCCATCTTCTGGTTTTAAATGAAGCTGAAGGTTTTCATCCCTAAAAGAAGCTCTGACAGTCTGGGTGTACAAAGCAGATAAATATGCACATTGCATGGAATAGCACAACTAGAGCATGTCTGAATTTGTCCATAAAACCTTTGTTTAATGGAAAAAAAGAACTGCAAAGACTGTGTGCGGTAGAAATCCAAACCGGAAGACTGAAACCTCTGACAGTGCTGTTACCTGCCCCTGAGGAATTGTCAATCCTGGCAAACCAGCGATGTGTGCTTTGGGACTTACCTGCTGGGGGGTGGTTCTAACACTGACAAAGGTGATGTTCCTGGGATGCTCATGGTGCCCTGCGTCAGCTTTGCAACCAGAGTGATTTCCATGTTTCATTCTGTAAAGCTGCTCAGAGCAAGGTTTGGTCAGCACAGGATAAACCCCAGGGACAAGTGAGCCCCCAAAATTCCCCAGCCATGCTCCCCATGGGCACTGGCTCCCATTGACCTTTTCCCAGTGATTCTCATTTGGATTAAGCCATGAAGAGCCCTGAGCCAGGGGACAACACCAAAAGATCACCAGGAAACAGAAACTTTTCCCTTCAGCCTGAAGAAAAGAAAAAGGAAAAGAGCTGGGTAAAGGGGAACAGTCAGAGCCTGATGCCTGGGATTTGATGCTCGCAGCAAAGTTCCCTCTTCTTGATATTCTCATTACCATTTTCCTTCCCCTTCTTCTTCAAGCTTTCCATTTAAATCTACTTTTAAATTTAGAAACATGTTTCTTCCCAATGAAAAATCGCGTTTTCTAATTTTTAAAAAAATCAGGAAAAATTTGTTTCGGCATCCAAAACATCTCCATACCCCCATCCAGGTTGGATCTGGGGGATAGAGGGCTGACTCTGATCCCCCAGAAATTCAGGGGTTTCACTGGGACATCATCACAAAAGCTGGACAGCCCCCCACACTGCAGAGCTCGACACCTGGCTGGGTGCTGAGGCAGGAGCTGATGCGCTTTGTTGCCTTTAAGTTACGGTTTCTCCGTGTATTTGTAGACACAACCATGCAGAAAATCACCAGCTTTAATATCCCACTTGTTAGTGGGGAGTGATTCGTGGCTGCCTCCGGGCTGACACTTCCCAACCTCCACTTTTATTTGCTTGTCCCTGGTTCTGGGCTCGCAGTGTGAGGCTGAGGCTCATCACTCACCCTCAGATGCTTTTCATGGGCTTGGTGTTGGCCTTTTTTTTTTTTTCTGCCATTTTCTGCAGAACATCACTTCCATTTAGAGCAGCTGAGACTGCAGAATATGAGGAGAATATGAGAATATGAGAATTTGCAGAATATGAGGAGTTCAGCACAAACCCCTCGGGGGGGGAGCCTGTGCTGGAGGGTGAGGGGTTGCAGCGCTACCCCTCATATAAAACATATAAATTATCATATTTATCTTATAAAACATCTCTATTAACATATCCCATCCCAACACACCCAGGACCCCTGCTGATCTTCTGCAGAGAGGTAAAGAACAGTCAGCCTGTAAAACCTGACTGAGAAAGAAGAGAACCAAAAGAATTAAAAGGCTGGGTGATATTGCTGTGTGAGCTGCTCCCTGAGGGTTTCCAACATCTGCCAATACAAATAATTTCACTGAAAAATCTGAAAGTCTGGGCAAGCTCTCAGTCCTGGGTCCCAAATGAGTGCTCCCAGCCAGCAGAGACTTGTGTACCAAGTCTGAAGGAAAAACCTCATCTGCTTAATTACATGATACAGACAGAAGCGGGAGCAAGAGGAAACTAAAAGTGGGCAGTGGTGAATTCTGCTCTTGGAGGCACACAGGTACAGTAATTTCACTCGCATAAGGAGCACCCTTTTGACTAAAATTTTGATCAAAACCCAGAAGTGCGCCTTACAATCTAGTGTGCCTTATATATAGACAAAGTTCGGAAATTTGCCAACCCAGAAGTGCGAGCCACGAGGTCAGCTGTGGCAGCTGCGAGCCGAGCCACACCAGCCAGCGCCGGGCAAGAGTGCCGGGGCCCGCAGCACGGGGAGGGCGCCTGGGGCTGCGTTTAAAGGCTTCATCAATTCGTGAAAAATGTTTGCAAATTGAGCACCTGCCAGTAAACCCCGTGGTCTCACAATTCTGTTACTAATTCGTTACTCTGTTGCACGCAGATCCTCACTGGGGGTGGGGTGGGGGGTGCGCCTTCTAGTCCTGTGCATCTTATATATGGACAAAGTTCAGAAATTTGCCAGCAATCCGGCAGTGTGCCTTATAGTCCGGTGCGCCTTATGGTTGTGAAATTACTGCACTTGTGGCTCTTGGAGGGGCATCTCCCCAAAGGTTAATGGGGTTGTGCAAACACTGGGGGAGGACATGGGCTAAGCTGGGGGAAAACTCAGTGAAAATTATGATAACCTCAGTAATATTCCTTCTGATTTCAGGCAGAGTTAGAATGAGGATGAGAAGAACCTTCACCTACCCTGAGAATAGGTTCCTCAGCCCCAACTCTGTCCTAATTCCACGCGGGAGACCCACACATCCCACCAGCCTGCAAACAGGCTGCACAGAATCCTCCTCCAGGCTGCTGCTGTCCCTTTGGCTGCCCTTTGACTTGTGGCCACCACTGTGTCCTCCCCCATCCCCTCCTGGGTACCCCACCCAGCAGGATCCAGCTCTGGGAGCTCAGCCTGGTGAGGTAATGCAGCACAGAGTAATTTATTTCCTCTCTTCATTTCTGTATAAAACTTGTCATGAGGTTTAATCCGTCATTACCTCCCTCCCAGAGCTGTGCTCGGTGGCCTGCTGCTAAGCCCAGACAAGGAGATTTACATCTTATCTAACAGGAGTGTAAGATTTATGGATAACTCCCGACGAGGAGCACATCATGCCAGACAGACACTTTTGTGCTAGTAACTTGATCAGTCATTATGCTGTGAGTTGACATCTAATTAAGCCTCCACAGGCATCATCAGGTCCAGAACAGCTCTTCAGGAGGAGAAAATCCACCTCCAAGCACGGTGGTGGCAGCTTATCCCCAACCCTTGCACTGCTGGAAGAGATAATAACGCTCCCCAGAAAATCCCCAACCTCAGGGAGAGCTGGCGATGGCACCTGCACTGGAAAAGGAATCACAAGGGCAAATTCCAGGCTGCTGCTCCAAAACACAGCAAAGACTCATTTCTCAGAGACCTTCCTAGGCTGTGTCCATGTCCCTACCTAAGTCAGATCCCACAAAACACCTCCCATGGCCCCAGGGGACCAGTCTGAGGGTTACAACCTTCTCAATGGATTTACTTTTCTAAGCACATTTCTTGCCTCTCAGTGGGCTGCCTGCATCAGTGTGGAAGTGTAAATCCTGCTCTCCCTTGGCAGGCTGCTCGATCTTCATATTTCCTCTTGACACTGCTTCCAGGATGCCTTGGATGGAAATGCACAGCGTGGCTGGAATGCTGCTTTTCTTGCCATTTCCCTGTCATGCTGAGCAGGAAAGTAACACAGTGCTGGGGAGAGCCAAGGGCAGTGAACGTGTCAGGATGCACCTGGAACCAGAGCCCTGTACCTCACGTCACCCATGACAAAGGACACTGGCTGCTGCCCAGGCTGCAGGTGTTTCAACAAGCCCTGAACACCTCACCCCACTGCCAAGGCAGCCAGACCAAAATGGGCAACTCAACCCTCTCTGGGAGAGTGGTCATGCTGAGATCACAGCATTGGGGAGGGTCAGAGCACAAAGGGGAACTGGTAAGGCCATGCAGGGTTTGTGTGTGTGGTGTTTGCAGGTGGTCCACGCTCTGTCCTCCAGGCCAGAAGGAAACCACAACACAATGGACACCAAGCACAGGAAGGAGAGAAACTCCTATCCCCTCTCATGAAGGGTTTCACTGTTTGTAGATATATTATCAAAGAGAGTGGCTGCCACTATTTTCAGCCAATTGTAATAAATATTGCCAGTGGCTTTTGATAGGGAATGGGTTTAAGAGAGGAAGGGATTATTGCACATGGGCCATTTCAGATCTTCTGTCTGGTCTAAAAGTCATTGAACCGTTTTGTTACCTTCAAAAGACTTACCCAGCCTTGATGGAACTAGAGAATATCCTTAATAATCACCAGGATCTCCTTCAGGTCATGTCCTACTCTCATCCCTTCAGGTCTGAGCTGCCCAGCCAGGAGAGTGACACAAACCACAGCAGCCTCTCATAGAGTCCTGGAACAGTCTGGGTTGTGAGGGACCTTAAAGCTCATCCAGTTCCAAACCCCTGCCATGGGCAGGGATACCTTTCTCTAGACTTTTCCAAGTCCAGTCCAGCCTGGCCTTAAACACTTCCAGGGATGGGGCAGCCAGAGCTTCTCTGGGCAACCTGTGCCAGGGCCTCAACACCTTCACAGGGAAGAAATTCTTCCTTGTCTCTAACATAACCCTGCATTCGTCAGTTTAAAGCCATTGTCCCTTGTCCTGTCATTCCATGACCTAGCCACAAGTCCCTCTGAAACTCTCTTGGAGCCCCTTTAGGCACTGGAAGGGGCTCAAGCTCTCCCTGGAGCCTCCTCTTCTCCAGGCTGAACAACCTGAGCTCTCTCAGGGTGTCCATAGCAGAGTTGGACACAGAGATGTTGTCACGTTGGTGTTCAGAAGAAAGGGTGGCTGCAGAGCAAAGAACTCCACGTTTGCTTTCTAATTTTTCAATGTTTGATTTCTTGGCACCCTCCACCCAGAGGCCTTTCTTTGTGCTCCTCAGGAACACAGGGAAGACAAGCTGCCCCAGCACTTGCTGTTCAGTCCTTCACCTCGTCAGGTCAATGGCCAAAGTAATCAATTCTATGGGGAAACAATAAAAATGGTACAGAAAACATGTCCCCCCAGTGTCCTGGTTCCCAGCCCCCTCTGCCAATTCTGCCCCATCAGCTTTGGTTGGGAGGGTATATAAAACCAGCAGAATTTCTTGGTGTGGCAACAGCAAGACACAGACCGAGTCAGAAGAATGGGAAGACCAGCCAGGAGAGGTAAAGATGATTTTGCAAACTCAGTAACTTAATACAGGCATTGCTCCTACTTTTGTGTCTCCATAAGAGTCGGCTCTCACCAGAAATGATGTTTTCTGCAAACACTGAGATAAATATGTATGTTTTCTGCAGGTTAAACTTTCTGAATGACTTGTTTTCATAACATTGTATGAGTATTACAGACATTATAAATGATTCCCAAATGTTTTTCAGAGACAGATAAAACTTTCACCTTTTCATTTGACTTTATAACTCCTCTGCAGTTTCCATTCCTTCCTCTATTAATTTTAGCTTCTGTTTATTTGCTGTTTTTATCCCAGTTGTGGCCATTCTGTGCTCCTCAGTAAGTGAGATATGGCTGCAGGCACTGTTCTATCTCACAAGATTGCAGAGGCTCTTCAAGGCTGAGCCTTCTGTCAGTGCTTTTAAGACACCACACGAGAGCTGTGGGTTGTTATTTCAGCCAAGCTGACAAGCTCCACATTACAACCCCAATCAAGGAGCAGATCTGTGCCTCAGTGGCCAGGCAAGGGCCATGCTGTTCTGACCAGGCTGCTGTGGGTGCCCTCTTCCTCCCCCTCCTCCTCTTCCTCTTCTTTCTCCTCCTCCTGCTCCAGGTGCTGGCATGGCGATGCTCCGCACCCTGAGCATCCTCCTGAGCCTCCTGGTTGCAGCTCACAGCAACAGGTCACCCGACTGTGGCGGCATCCTCACCCCCTCTGGACTGACATACCGTAAGTGCAGAGCCAGCAGCATGGACGGGAGGCAGGGACATCTGCTCTGGTGGTGAAACACCAAATGCTGGCACCAGAATCTCATGCCACTACTCATCCCACCTGCCTCACCCCTGCCCATTGCTAGCAGTAAGGGATGAAAATGGGTTTCAGTCTGTCCATCAGGACACAAGCTCCAGAGGCTCTCATAGAACATCTGCCCTGTTTCACAGTTGCTGAAGTTTCAAAGCCACATGCAGAGTCAGTCCTCAGGAAGGACCTCATGGCCCCGCCAGCCCCAGACCCATCTCCCACCTCCCAAAGCAGGTGAGCTGCCCTCTCTTGCCCAGGCTTTGCTGCCATACCCCTGCTTCAAACTGGTGTTTGAGTATTATCACAAAAGGCACTTTGCCAGTGAGAACAAAAATCCTCCTGCAGACCAGGAGGTTCAGAAATGAGGTCCTGACTCCTTTGTTGGTGTCCAGCAGCAGCAGAATGCACGCTGCTCTCAGGGTGTGGATTTATCTGTGAAACTTTTCAGGTTTCTCAGGGTCTGTGCTGGTCTCCCGACACCTTCCCTTCTGCTCCAGCAGGAACAAAATTACCTCTGTCAAAGTCGACAATTTTTCCCTGACGCTGATCCCCGACACCGGGATGCGGCTGAGCATCGAGGTGAAGCTTGGCGTCACATCTGCCCCGTGAGTGCTGGGGCTGCTGGGCTGGAACCAGCCCCAGCTCCTGCCTGAAGTGACAAGGAGTAAGGGTGGCCTGAGGGGAGTGTGGCCAGGAGCATCCCCCAGCTCCAGCCTCCTCCTCTCCTCCCTGGCACAGCTCAACCACCAAGCAGATGAGGCTGTCCATCCTGGCAGAGCTCCACGTGGAGATGAACCCCGAAGGGAACCTGGAGCTGGTGACCTCTGACTGCAAACCCACCCTGGAGGAGGTGCAGAGCTCCGAGGAGATTGACAGGTCAGCCCCACGGTTTTGCTCCTTGTAAGATTTGGGTAATGGGCGAAAGAAGAAGCTGAGGCACAAGGGTTTGTAGGCAGGAAGGTGATTGGATTGAGACTTGATCACTGCCCTCAAGGCTAACAAGGCCAACACTAAAACTTTATCTTCATGGGAGGAACTTTGGTCTACTTTTGGGGTGATTTTCCCACTTTAAGAGAGTTTCAGTCTGTCATAATGGTACTTCTAGACTTGTGCAGATGGAATGCTTTTAGTGCGAGTCCAGTGGCAATTCTCTAGTGGTTTGGGATTCAGAATGGTAATCACAGCTTAATAAATGATAGAAAACAGTGGTAATTCTGTCTCTAGATGCCTTTTGGGCCACTTCCCCACCTGTGGCTGATCTGGTTCTCTCCTAACTCCTGCTCTGTTGTTTTCACACAGCAAGTCCTCAGGATCAGATATTGACAAGCAGATCAACGTTGAAAAAGTAAGATAAAGTTTGTAAAGGGATAAGACAGCATTATGCAGGTCTGTAAGAATTAGAGCACTTTATGTCTACCTGGTGCTTTCCCAGATTTCCCCCACAGCTCTGTGCTCACTGGACACTGCCATCATCCCCTGGCTCTTGCTACCAGACAATGGCAGCACCCAGCTCAGAGACTTTCTGGGGACACTCGATGCCAGCAGAGCCCCACGTTCATCTGTCACCTCTCTCTTTGTTCTTTATTCCATAGATTTGCCTGGAAGTCTCCAAATTGCTGCTTTTCCCAAACGAACGGCTGATGTCTCTGGCAGGTGGGCAGCTGGCTTTCAGTCCCATTTTGGACTGAGGGTTTCAAGGAGTATTTTGGAGCAGATTATGAGGTGGGACAAATTCCTACCCTGCAGCAGTAAGGGCTCTGCTGCCATCATCTCCCTGGGGACCTGCTCTCTCTGCCCAGCTCTTTCCCTGTCTTTTTTACTCTGCAATCCCAGACACTTCCCAGAGTCTGGCACCCCTTCCCTCCTCTTCCTGAGCATCCCTGTGCTCCATTTACAGCTCCATTCCCCATCACACCAAGCTGCCAAGTCCAGTACCTGCCCCTGGCTGCCCCCATGAACTCTGCGCAGGGAATCATCATCTCTTTGCAAGTAAGTTCTCGCTTTCCAGCTTTTACAGCCCAGCTCCAGTCCTTGGAAGAACTGCTTCCACTGAATGCTACAGCCCCGGGACACTTGAAATTAATTTTCTCTTTGCCTGTGTCCGTGCAGACAACTTTCCAAGTGTCAGGAGCAGTGATCCCCCTGCCAGTCAGCCCTGTGCCTTTCAGCATGCCTGAGCCAGCAAGATCCAGCCCTTCCCACCTCATCCTGGCCTTCTCTGAGCACTTCTACACCAGCTTATTCTCTGCCTTGGAAGAGTCTGGAGCTCTCAACGTGAGTCTCCTGGTGAGTGGAACAAGAGAAGGAGTGAGATACACACTTGGAGAGACAGCCCTGCCATGGGAATGTCTTGGAAGAACCACAAGCCCTACATAGAATGAGTGTGTCCAAGCACCTGCAGGAGTCACAGTCCCTCACCCATAAGCTCCTAAAAATATTCCTGGTCTAACAGAGCACAGAGAGTTTGCCATGAGGAGTGATCTGCACACTGCTCCTGGCATGGGCTGCTGTGAGGAGGACTCCTGCACCTACCCAAGGGTGGAATGGTGCCCATCAGAGGGGCTGCATGGCCACGCTGGACACGAGCCCCGGAGCAGCAGCCCCAGGCAGCCACAGCCTGATCATGAGCTATGCTTTGTGTTTCAGAGCTCGCTGACCACTGCCACCCTGGCTGAGAGGATCACTCAGGTGTGTTGCTGTCACTGTAACCCAAAAAGGCTCAACCCCAGCTCAGGCAGTGCCCACCCCTCACCCTGGGGGCACAGGGGTGGCCGCCTTGCCCAAAAACAACCCTGCTCCCTCGGCAGATGGGCTCCCTCTTCCAAGAGGACCTGCCAGTGGTGCTTCAAGCTGTGACCCGCAGTTCACCTCACGTGGTGCTGGAGGAAGACAAAGCAACTGTGCAGCTTTTCCTGACTGCCCAGATCGGAGCAGGACCATCTCTTTTCCAGAGCTTCCTGAGCGTGAACGTGGTGAGTGGAACACGCTGAGCTTGGGAAGTGTGTGCTGTGAGTGTGTCCCTGCTGCCCCTTTACTCTGAGCCCTGGTCCCAGTGCAGCCACTGCAGGGGCTGATTCAGCCCTTCCATCACAGCACTCCCGGTATCCAGCAGCGTTTTCCCATGTTCCATCATGCAGGATGCAGGGAGCACACGGATGGGTGCATCACACCCCGCCCAGCCCAAGTGTTTCCTCACTGATCCTGCCCTCTGTTCTCCTCACAGGATGTGACTGCCAGGCTCCACCTCAGCGTTGTTGACACGAGGATGATCATCTCTGTGGCAGCCATCGAGTAATGACCCCATCTGCACTGCAAGAGCCCAAGGGGACACGTCCCAGCCGCAGCGGGGAAAGGACAGGCAAAGTGGTCTGGGGAGAGTTTTAGCTTTTAGAGCTTGGGCATTGCAGATGTGGCTTCTTCCCCAGGGAGACAGTGAAATTCCAGAAACATGGCTAGGGAGAAAAGTGGGAACTGCAGCTTCCACACTTCCACAAAGGCCCTGAGCCAGATAGGCAAATGGGGGAAACTGCTCAGTAGAGCTCAGCACCAGCAGCTCCTCTGCCACTTTGTTTTCCAGGGATATCGAGCTCAGCCTGGCTGCCTCTGATGTGGGTCCTATCCTGGTAGGTACCTCCAGCTGTGGCCACTCCTGGTACCATCCTCTAAGAGCCCGCTCCCCGTCAGCTGCCCCAGCCATCCTGGGCAGCAGGGAAATATGGAAATGCTGGCTTTGGGTGCTTGCTGCACCTGGTGGGAGGAACAGCTGAGTCCTTGTGGGATGGGAAGGATGCACCAGTGAGCATCAGGACCCTCTCACAGGTCTCTGCTCCTCTCCTTCTGCTTTAGCCCCACACCATGAGCTGACCCTGGCTTTCTTTCACAGGCTGCCTTGCTGGAGGAGCTGTTCCTGCCCTCAATCCGTGAGGAGGTGACAGCCCAGATAAACGGTGAGGAGATGGGAGCTCTGCAGCTGCTGCCATGCTGGATGCTCCACATGGACCCAGGCAGCACCCAGATGGCAACTTTCCCTCTTCCTTTCTCCCAGAGGTCCTGAGACAAGGTGTTTTCCTACCCCACATTGCTGGTTTCACTTACACCGATGTCAACATCACAATTCACAAGGTAAGAAATAAGACATTTAAATTGCTCCCTGCTGTGCTTGATTTAAAGGAAGCCTGGGAGCAATGCTAACCTCCCAGCTCCAGAATAAATCAGAGCCTGATCATTCAGCCCTGGTAACTTGCAGGACCAAATTCCATTGCCTTAAATAGGCTGAGCCCATCTTCAGCCCCATGAACACAAGCAGTAGTTGGGGCTGTGGGTGGTGATGGTGAAGCCCTGTGTGGGCTGGTGGAACCACACAGGCGTCATGCTCAGTCCTCCTTCCTTCCTTCCTTCCTTGCTCAGGATTATGTCCTGATCCCCTGCAACCTCCAGCTGGAGACAAGGACTGCAGAGAGAAGGACCTGGCAGTGAAGTCCAGTGTCTGGAGTAAAAGAGTGAAGAATCGTTCTGTTGGCTCTCACATCATGCTCTATGGTTTGCCACTGCTTGAAATGTTGAAGACCTTCTTTCTTTACTCGTTAAAACATCATGGTTTTATATTCTGGATGGTAATGGTGTTGCACTAGGACCTTTCTCTTCCAGCCCTGCTCCTGGTAATTATGTTGCACAAAGAATGGATTGTAACAACGTTCAGTGCTTTAATTAAACATTTCTCTTTAATTCTGCATTTGCCAGTGTGACTATTGACATTTTTCTCCCCTCAAGAATTGGTACCTGTAAACAGATAAATTTTGCCCATCATGTCCAGACCCCATATTTAATTAATTCCACACATTTACAAGGATGCAAAACAGACTGTGCACAACACAGCCCCTTCAACGAGAGATCTTTCATCTGCTTTTCCTCCATGTCTCATGTTACTATGGGAACATTACAGCTGGTGAGTTTCCTGGGTCAGAAAGAAGAGGAGGGGGAGGAAATCAGTCTGCAGAATGGTTTCTAATTTTAGACCTGAAGGCAGTTATATTTTCAACACTTTGCTTCTGAGGAAGCTCATCACAGAGAAAATGCTGAATGAGGGGTGACTGCAGGCATCAGACTGCGCCGGCGCCGCGCTCGTTGGTGTTGGATGTTCTTTCCTACTGACCAAACACATCTCCTGGCTGTTCAGGAACATAGAGGGGGGGAAAAACCACCCACAACAGACATAGATATCCAAAAGAGGAGGGTGGGTGGTAAAAGACCTTCAAAAGCTGCCCCAGTCCCTCAGTCACTGGGTGATGTTGGCATCTACCCTGGATGAACCTGCAGCTGTGCTGATGCCCAGGAGCAGCATCCTCATCCCTGACTGCAGTCCAGGAGCAGCATCCTCATCCCTGACTGCAGCCCAGGAGCAGCATCCTTGTCCCTGATCATCCAGCTCCCACCTCAGCACTCCCATGGTGATGCTTCATGTAACACCCCAGCCATGAAACCTTAATTACATCTACATCTGCTTTCACTTGCTACAACTATACCCATCATTTTTACCCTCTGAAGCTGCTGAAAAACACTTCAAAACCTTGCATTTCAAAGGTTTAGAAGTAGGAAAGCAAACAAAACAAGCCAGGTTGATTTACTGCAAGGAGTAAAGAACCCTGAAGGTTTATATGCCCAGAGTGGGGACCTGACTAATGATGTTAATGCCTGAGGTTGGCCATAGCAGGAACAGCTCCTAATAAAAGTTTCCTGGTAGAGCTGCAACCATTATTCTTTGGTTAATATATGTTAAATCAGTTTCCCAAAAGGAATGAGCTACAGTAGTGAAAAGATGCATGTCTTTGGCAGGGAATATTCTGGCTCCAAGCTTCACTGCATGACTCTGCCTCTCCAGCGCAGGGCTGGAGTCTCAGGAGCTGCACCCACAGCTGCCAGCCCCACCTGGGAATAGCCATAGGTTTAGAACACAGCTGGCTCATGCTGCACAATGAGGGTCTCCTGCTTCTTCCTCCAGTCACCCCATTTACTGAGGCCCCCAGCACAGCCAGGGAAAAGGAATGCTGAAAAAAATTGTTTGCACTAGACCCTTTGGCAAACACAAAATCCATCATTTTCCTGGGCAGTCCCGCAGGAAGAGCTGCCTGGTGACCCCCAGCTTCCCTCTCTGCTGGCACATGGAGCAGCATGCACCAGCCAGATGGTTCAAAGGCTGGAGCAGGGGAACAAGCCCCTTCTCCAGCCCCCACAAAACAGCAGAGGGATGAAGTTTTTGCCAGGGGCATTGCTGGAGCAAGAGCCAGAGAGCTCCAACAAACCCACAAACCACCAGCAGCACAGGCAGTCCCTGGCAAAACCTCCTGCTGCTCATCCAGCTAAAAGATTTTCCAGCCTGTCAAGGTTCCAGTGTTAAAGAAACTTTCCTGAACATGATTGTCCCAGCTCTTAAGGGTTCTGGATTGCAGTTTCCTGCTCGGGGTATACCCCTGAAGCCACTAGAAATTCAGAGCATTAGATGTACAAGCTGCAGAAGTGACAAGTAATACTGAGAAGATGCTGCCCTTTCTTCCCTGCTGCTTCCCCCTCAGTGCCATGTGATGAGCATCATGATGGAGGCCAGACCCCAAGAGAAAAAGCCTTTTCCAGGGGCACAAGATGACTTTTCCACTCTTCTGTGACCCTGGGCTCTCTGTGCCAGTGCTCCATGCAGCAGAGATATCTCATCACATGCTCTTGCCACACTGTTTTCTTTCTCAAAACAAGCAGAGACCTGGGGCAGTGCCAGATCACAGAGCTCTCTACAATGTGCCTGAGAAATAAATGCCTCCCAGTAGAGCAGAATACACACAGAAGTGATGGCCAAATGGGAATGAAAAGAGACCCTAAACTTTACTTACTGCCCAGAAAGTATTTTCTCAGGAACCAGAATAAAACCTTGCATCAACACAGCCTGTTCTGCCAGCCTGTTCTGTGGGCAAAAAGGATGGATGGTGACACCAAATCTCAGCAGTGCAGGAGCGTGGGGTGCCAGCACAGGTTGCTGAGGAGCTGTCACTCATCCCATCCTCCAGTACCAGGGTCACACAGACCCCCAGCCCTGTTCTGCCAGCTCTGAGGGTGTGCTGGTGTCAGAGAACATGAGCAGTGGGATCTGAGCTCCCTGCTCCTGGCCCCTGAGCAGGCTCCAAAGCTCCACAGGGCTCACTCCTGCTGGTACCTCACTGCAGGGGGGTTCAGCTGGAGATGGGGCTGTACCAGTCCCTGTCACCACACAGGAGCAGCACTCCAGCCCAGGGACAGGACAAGGCTGAAATCTCTGGGAGCACAGCCCCACAGGCCTGCACCACGCTGGGAAGCAAAGGAGCTGTTTATACTCACCAGGACACCCATCTTCAGTGTTACTACGGACTCCAACCCACCCAGAGCCTTTCTGCTGGACACAAGGCAGGCCAGCCCATGTGGTGACAGTGTGTGACACCGGGCTTGTGTTTGGCACAGCTCAGGAGTCCAGTTTGGCACAGCCCAGTTCACACAAAGAGGGACCCCCAAGAGGTCCAGCACCTTCTCTGCTGTGTTCAGAGATTGCTCTGCATCATCTCACAGCAATGCTGGGAGCTCATGCAGCAGTCACAGCTCTGGGCCCTGCAGACTCTGAGCTGTTCCTACCTTCAGGCAGAAATGCAGAGTGGAATATTGCCCCAGCCCTCACCTGGTCAGTGCCAGACTGCCACAGCCTCTGGGGTAAGTAACACACTGATAATAACAACCAGTGCTGGGAAAACTGGTGTTGGAGAGGCCATTTAAAACCTGACATTAATTTACTTTTTTAATTTTTTTAAAACCCAGAATAATTTGGGATTTTTAAAATCCAGAATGCTGGGATTCTTGTCACTTGATATGCATCAACCAACAGGCTGTGACATCAGCCTAAGCAGAGGTGGCTCTGGCAGGCAGACAGGTGCTCTCCAGGGCTATCAGACCTCTCAGACCTCTGGCAAGGAAATTTTCCCTCCAGATTCTATTAGGAAATGCTTCATGACCTTTGGAAATTCGATTTAATTTTGATTTCTGCTTGTGGATTAGCATTTGGTCAGCAGGTTATCAGGCCAGGAGGAGCCACTGAAAGTTCAATTTTTTTTCCTCAGGAAGTTCAAGTGGGAAGAGTTTTCAAACCCAAACTCAAAATATTGATTGTCACAAAGGAACCAGATCCCAGAATGGAGGCAGGACAGAAGCTCACACCAAGGAGTATCAGAAACCAGAACCTCATTTCAAGCACTAAAAAAGTAGGAATATTTATTAAAAGAGTTACATGAGAAATGTATTCTGAGATCCCACTCAGCACTTCACATCCTCCTGGACAAGGATGGGGAGATTCACTTCCACATGCAACAAATTCACTTTGTCATTTTACCAGGAAAAGCTTTTCCTCAGAACAAATTTCCCAATTCCACTGTGGCACCACATTCAACTGCTGTGACTGTGACCCCAAGATCACACCAACTTCTCTAAATAAATATTTGTACACAGAGCTGCCAGTCAGGTTTGGCTTACAGAAATGTCAACTGTACTCACATAAGCCAATTCACTTGAAAGTGTCTTAAATATTATTAAGAATATTGAATCAAGTTTGGTAAAGAAAAGCAGATAATGCTGGTCCTGGCACTCCATCCTTGTTGCTCTCTTCCTCTCTCTGCCCTCACAGTCCTCTCCATGCTCCACAGCTCACACCAGAAACACTATCAGGCCCTGAAGGAGAGCAGGGAGAAACAAAAACACGTTATCTCCCATCAAAAGATGCTGGTTCACAACACACAGAACCCTCCTGCAAAAGTCCTCATGTCCGGTTTGTAATAAGGAGGGCTCAGAACTTCTTGGGAAGTGTTGGGGAATATCCTGGCTCCTCCAGGACATCTCCAGAGTGAACTGGGCTGGAACTTGGGGCAATTGAAGATTCTGAATGGTGCCACTGGAGAGGGCTTGCCTGAATGCCTGGACCCACATCAGAGCTGCTCCCACTGAGTTCTTCAGAAAGAAAAGAGGGCCAGGACAGGGAGCTGGGACCTGCCCCAGTGCCTGAGCACTGCTCATGATGCAGCTGGGTCCACACCACATGTGGGCATCACATCCTCAGGCAGCATTCCCTGAGCTGAGGGAGGTCAGACAGAGCAGCCCTTTCAGTCTTTCAGGAATTAAAATCTACAGCTGTTGCACACACAGCCACCACTGGCAGGGTCCTGTAAACAGCTCTGGTGCCTTGCAGGAGGGAACAGCCCATCCCAGCACTCACCGCTTTTATCTGGAAATCCACATTCACCAAGGGGATGCGCAGCACCTTTGGCAGTGGGATCCCGATGCTCAGGGCACCTGCAGGGGACAGACAGGTCCTCACAGGCTGAGCCAGCTGCCACCCACCACAGCTGCTCCAGGGAGGGCACAGGGAGCAGCTGCTCAGGGCCATCGCTGTGTGCTTGGCTTTCCTTAGGCTCTCCATCACTGACTGCTGCCAGAACTGATGCTGGGGTGGGATGGTGCAAATACAAGGCTGGACTTTTAACTACATCCTCAAAATGGGGATTTCAGGGTTTTGATGGCTCCAGCACCCCTAGTACATCCTGCAAACACACACACACACACACACACACACACACACACACACGACTCCCTCTTCCCTCCTTGCCCAGAACTCAAAATGCTCCCAACATTACAGCCATGCAGGTCACCTTACCATTGACCACAGGCATGAATGTTTCCACAAGCAAACTGCTGCAGTGGGGCTTCAGGCTGGAGATCTGAATCAGACAAAACAGCCATGTGAGCAGCACTGCCTGGCCCATGCCAGCAGCAAGCAGGACACTTGGGACTGCAAACCAATGCCCACTGACACAACAAAAGAACAGTCCCTCTTCTCCTTAAAGTGAATCTATTTTTCTTCTTCAATTTGTATTCAGTCCTTCCTTTAGAAAAACTTCTGCCTCATGATGCTTCTGCTGCAGCTTGATGTGAGCTTTGCCCAAGCAGAGGTGAATAAACAGATTTCAGCTTTACATTTTCTTTATTAGAAAAGGCAGAAGGGAGAAAGAAACCCCAGCAACAGAGGAATTGCTACAACCTACAGCACAGAGCAGCTAACAGCTCTGACCCTCAGCAGGGGTAATCTATCACAGCACCCCACAGCCACTGCCTGGCTCTCTCCCTCCCCAAGAGCCACAGGGTATCATGCTTGGCTGCTTTCCCTGCCCAGTAAAGCCCAGACCAGTGTTAGAGACTTACATTACTGATGCCAACATCAGAAGACTCCAAGGAGAGAGAAATGCTGCAGGGAAAGGAGAGAAAACAGCAGGTCAGACACAGCACCAGCCAGAGCTCACAGCCATACCCCAGCCACCTCCAAGAACACTCAGCCCACAGCAGGGACCCACAAAGGGACACCTGCATTGCAACAAAAAACAGGGACTGGTACACTTGCAAGAGAGACAAGAAAATAGGAAAATAAAAGCTTAACCTAATTTAAATTTGCTTGTCAATGATGCAGCACTGCAGCAAGGCACACACAGCTCTGGCTGCACCTTCCCTCTCCCTGCCCAGATTATTCATTTTCAGGAAGGAGGCAGCTCCTGGCCAGCTGAGAGCAGAGCTTCTGGGACCCTGTGGCAGGGGTGTTGGAACTGGATGATCTTTAAGATCCCTTCCAACCCAAACCATTCTGTGAGTCTTGGTAAAAGCACACAGTCTGGATTTAAGGACCTGGTGAATTTGCTACAGCTCCTCATCTATCACTGCAATCACACGACTATCCATACCTAAAATGGATGCTTTATTTCCACTTTCAATTTCTCTTTTCTACTTCTATTGAATCTTGTTATACCCTTGTCTATTGAATTAAAAACCTTTTGAAGCATTTCTATTCCCTATATCACTGCATACAAGCTATGCCAATTTTGCTTCTAAATCCAGTTCTTTGACAAGCTAAATGGCCCCAAATCCTCAAACCTCCTGCTATAAGGAATGCTCTCCAATCTTTAATCATACCTTGACTGGCATTAATGACAGCACTTTCCTTTACTGCTTTATCATTCATGTCCAATATCAGGCATTTCGAACCACTGCCCAGGATCAAAGTCAAGCCGACAGTCTTGCAATTATTCAGGTTACCTCATTCCTCCTTGTTATAAAACTGACACACTTTTCCTCCAGTCTCTTAAAACTTTCCAGCTGCTGCAATCCTTCCTGAACTACCCCATCCACCTTATGCCATCAGTCAAGTATGAAGTTCTCACACCCAGATGAAATGTCTGGTTTACAGACATGGAAAACATTTCAAGTCAGGAGCCCCAGAGCCAACACTGCAGCCCAGAGAATGTCCCCACCTGTAGGAGGGGACAGCTCACCTGCCCAAGGCCAGCTGCAGCACCAGCCTTCCCCCAACAATGGACACACGAACGTTTAGAGCAAGGTCCTGCAAGCAGAGGGGGAGAGGATCAGCACAGGAAAACATCCCCATCCCAGCCACTCATCCAGCTGGGGACAACCCATCCACACTGTCTTGGGTTACAATACAGGATGTGATAAAAGGTATCTATCCTGTCACCATCTGTTGAGGGTGGGACAGTGATCCTGATCTCTGTGGGAGATATTCTGCTAATGGGCCATCCATTGAAAACAGGTGGGGCAGTGTTCTTTATCTTTTCAAAACCCATCCTTCCTGCAGGGAGTTATCTTCTGCTAATGGCCATTGAGTCTCACTGTGGGACTGATAAAATTACTTCTTCCCATTGGGAGATGCTCCAGCCAGGGGGAAGAGCCAAACACTTCTTACCAAGTTAAAAACAGAGATTTTGGGACACTAAGGTAGCCCTCTCTCCACTGGACTTCCAGAGGAGAACTGGACCTTTCCACATCATCACTGGACCTTCAGAAGAAAACTGCACCTTCTACAAAACCACTGCTCCAACTGAACCACATCTGTCACTGCAGGAGGACACAGCCACCATTTAGTGAGACTGCTACCAACACCCTGACTGACAGGGTGCCAGGTTGTACTCTGACTCTGGCAGTATTTGGGGTTTCTTTCTTTGTAGCACTGTATTTCTATTTTAATTTTCCTAGTAAAGAACTGTTATTCCTAATTCCCATGTCTTTGCCTGAGAGTCCCTTAATTTCAAAATTATAATAATTTGGGAGAGAAGGTTTACATTCTCCATTTAAAAGAGAGGCTCCTGCCTTTCTAAGCAGACACCTGTCCTCTAAACCAGAACACAAACCCCTGGAGACAACTCCATCCACACTTACAGCCTTCAGCAGCAGGAAGTTGAGGATGGATCCATCCAAGTGGTTGCTGAACAGCTGAATCAGGACTGAAAGCTTGACACTGGCTTTGTTTTCTTCCAAGAGGATGAGTGGGTTCCCTCTCAACACCAGTTTGATGCTCAGAGGACTGGTCCCACTGCAGGCAGAGCACTGTGGGAATTGAGGATGCATGGAGGTGGCTGCTGGCACCCCACACAGCAGCCAGCCAGAGGACTGGCAGTCCTTGGGCAGACTCTCACAGCCCTATAGCTCCACAGGGCTTCCCTAAGGTCACACACACCCCGGACAAGCTAAATTTACAGAGCAAATAGGTCTGGTAGCATGGATTAGCTCTCCATGCTAAGGGCATAAGGGGCTGAAGAAGGAGGGACACAGAGGGGCTGTGGGTGTCAGAGGATGCCAAGAAATGGGATATACCAGACAAGGAAACAGGAGATATTTATGGCTACAAGGTGAGAGAAGGTTTTCCCCTGGTCAGGGAGCAGGAGAAGGCTGGAACAGACAATGGCACACAGGGCAGGGGCTGTGCAAACCCCCAGTGCCTTCTCCCACTCCCATCAGCTCATCACGCACCAGGACTGGCTCAGGCCATGCTGGTGCAAGAGGAGGGGAGCACAAGGTGTTCCAGATGTATCCTGGAGAGTTTTACACAAACCCTTGTGCCAGAACAAGTTCCTCACCCCGGCAGGAGCGATGGTCCCCACAGCTTCACGTAGACGGCTGGCACCGGAGAACTGTGGGGACAGAAACACCAGCAGCCCTGTGAGCAGATTTCAACAACACCCACCCTGCCAGGGCCACCCCATTACACAGCACTCATGGTTCCCCAGCTGTCTGGGTGATTCCTGGTAGCTGTTAAGGTGATAACACCCAGCCATGGAAGGTGATGTCCCTCAGAGGCTTTCAACACCTGCCAGTGTGTGGACCCCTAACATTTCCCATTGGAAGTAGAGATCAGAGGCACAGAAAATGCAAACACCCAAGGAATGGCACTGCAGAGAGACAATGTCTTTTCTCAGTGGCACTTTGCAGACTCCTTGCAATGGGTCACAGCCTGCAGGGGTCCACAGCACAACCACTACACAACTGTTCTCAGTTGGTGTCCTCAGAGTGTCCTTACAGACAGAAGCACAGCTGGGCAGTGTGAGTGCTGTTACAGCTCTCTGAGAAGGGCAGGAGGGAGGCAGTGCTGGAGCAGAGAGCACAACCAGTGCACACACCCAGGGACAGGCACAAACAGCACTCTGTGGGTAATGCCTGTCCCTTGTCACCCACTCTGGCATGAAACAGGCCCTGCTGTACTCACAACATCTGGCGTGCAGGGGAATGTCTGTGGTGGCAGCTGGAGCAGGAGGGACAGGACTGCGTTGAGGAAGCTCTGGCGCATCACCAAGAGCAGCAGCCTGTCCATCAGAGGAGGCAGAGCAGAGGGGGATGAGTCGTGGGCGATGGTGCTGCCTCCCACCTGCTTCACCACACCCTGAAAGAGAGGCACACAGACATCAGCACAGAGCCTCCAGGCGTGTTCAGATCCTCACAGGAGTGCAGTGCCAGCTGCACAGCCCTCCCTCCTCTCCTCAGGGCTTCAGGAAAGCACCAGACTCAGAGCAGTTCTCTCTGTTGCATCGATGGCAGGAGCTGGTAAAGCTGAGCCTGTGTAACTGAGGTGTTATTAGCTAATTATGCACTTTGTCCAAATCACAAATCACTGCTTCACTTCATCCTTGAGATTTCACTCCAAGGGGTGGTGGGGATGCACCCGGTGATCCCAGACCTCCCTCCAGCTCCACAGAGACACACACTGACACCGACTTTTTGCTAAGGAGATGATTTTACCCATCTTTGGGGGGCAAAGGCTCCTCCATATGAAGTCATTGCACCAAAGCCAGTGCAGCAGAATGGGTTTCACAGGCTGCAGTGTTTGCTATCAGCCCCTGCCCCTCTTTAGTGCTCATGTCCCACATGCTTCTCTCCAGCTGTTTGCTTATTTTTAAGCTCTCCTATTTGCAAGTAGTTTGCTTTTTGCTGCTTTTTTCCCCCCTTCACAGTGAGACAGGAGTAAATAATACATTGATTAACCTGGTTTAGCATTCACCCATCACAGAGACTGAACAGCAAAGGCAAAAAGTACCAACATCATGGCAAGAGAGACAAGGAAAACTGCTCATCCCATGAGGAGAACTGCTCATCCCAGCAGCCACATCCAACAGACACAGCCCTGAGCAGACTCAGGGTAAGTTGGCATACAAAACAAACAAATAAAAAAAGGTACACACAGTGCTGGGTGGTGATTTGGATAAAGATCTAAGCATTTAGGAGCTGAATTTCCAGGACAAGTCATTAGCCCAGCTCCTGGTGGGATTCTGCAGCTCCCTGGGATGAGGTGAGCACACTGAAAGGCAATGCTCAGCCACGCTCCCAGCATTAACTTACATCTAAATCCATCCCAAGGAACTTGCCGGAGGTGTAGGGGATGCTGGCCAGCTGGTAGTGGATGGTCCCTGCTGTGCCGACTGGGATCACCGCTGCACACAGGAAAAGGATCATTACAGCTCCAGGAAATCAGCAGCAGCACAGCCTCCCTGGCCCCAAAGGCCACCAGCCACTCCCCACACAAACTGGCCCAAGCATTCAGGGCTGAGGGATGCTTGCTGCTACTCCAAAAGGCCAGAACATCCTCAAACCCAGCTTGGTGGGATCTGCCTTTAGGATATAGCACAAAAAGCATCAAAGACAATAAGAAAAATCCAAAGATGATGCATAAATTTGTAATAAGGAGGGCCAAGGTGGGAGCAGCTCATTGGAATGCTGGGGTGTGAATTCCAGGCTCAACAACAGCCCTGCAGAAGTGCTGGATTTCTGTTGATGCACTAAGGGACTTGACATGGGAAATGGGTCTTGTTCCCACAGTGGGAAACACAGGGAAGCAGTGCTCACCCTCCACAAGCAACCCACCATTGACAGTGCTCAGGAGATGGATGTTCACAAGGTTCATCACGATATCGACCACGGGACAGAGCTGCAACACAAAGCAGGACTGCTCAACCCCTCTCACCACCTTCACCCACAGCCTGCCCAGATTCTCTCCAGGGAAAAAGCTGCATGGTAATAGACACAGCTGGGATGCTGTGAAAGATTTGGGGCAGTGGAGCATCCCTGGAGCAGTGGGACCACACTGAAGGGGAATGTTTTGATCTGGGGAACATCTGAGGGCAGCAGCCCTGTGGACACCCCAGCCCCATGGTCCATGCCAGGGATGTGGGAACAGCACAGAGAGAGAGTGTATCTTGCTGTGGCCTTATAACCAGTTTATATCCCAGTATTTCTGTGTTTCAGCTGGAAAGGGACAATCCTCAGCCGTACCAAAGCAGGCAGAGTCGCTGTGAGCTGGCGAAGCACCAGCTCATTCACTGACAGGGTGAGCAAGCTGGAAAATAAAGGAAAAAAAAAAATCCAAATCAGCACAAACAAAGCTCCAGAACAGGAGACAAAAAGAACTTCAGCCTTCATTTTACGTTCTTCTGCACCCTCAATCATCCCTTCCGTGGCTGATGCTCGCCAGAGCAGGGGCTGGAGATACAAAAGAGCCACTTACCCCACTGAGGGCAGGATTTGACTCATTGCTGAGAATCACAGAATTATTAAGGTTGGAAAAAACGTCCAACCATCAGCTCTGCACCACCACCATGTTCCCCGCTAAACCAGGTCCTCAAGTGCCATAGCCCCATTTTTTTAGCATTTCCAGGGGTAGTGTCTCTACCACTTCCCTGGGCAGCCTGTTCCAATGCTTGACAGCCCTTTCTGTGCAGAAATTTTTCCTTCAGCTCTCAGGCAGCTTTCACTGCATGAAAAGAGTGAGCCTCTCACAGCCTAACCTTGTGTTTGGTATCTCCCTCTGGTATTTAAATCAGTGCTGTAGTTAAGGGAAGAGGGAGCTGTTAGGAAATATCTTCATGTTAGTTGCTGGGAACAAACAATTTGCATCTGGAATAACAAGAGGAGAAATCTGCTGTGTGACATTTCCACACTGCTGCTGAACAACTCGCTCAGGACGTGCGATGCCTGCAGCAGCACACAGGCAGTTTTGTCTGATAATCAATATATTTCTGGACTGTTGAGTTGGCAAGACACAGACAGCAGGAATTCATAAAGCACCTGTTATTTATGCCCAAATTCCGCCTACAAATGCATCTGAGGAGCTGCCATGAAGTCATTTGTGTATATCTACACTCCCCATGCCCCCCCCAGGAGTTCACTTCCTGCAAACCATCACTTTAATCCTGCTAAAAATTAAAACATGACCCCCAGAACAGATGAGCTGTGTTCCTCTGTTCACTCACACAGCATTTTTCAAAGTAGCTGCTCCACTGATTGAAATATAATGCATAATGCAAAAATTAATTAGGAGAATTTCGATGAACCTGAAATGTGAGTAATTCGAAAGCAACAGAAGAAAACATTTCCATGATCAATTTACTGCTGTGTTCATCAATACATGAAGTCAGCAAATCCTTGCTGTCAAGAATTTAATAAGACTGAGCAAGAGACGGGACATTTGCATGGAATTACATACAACCACAGCAGTCAGAGGGAAACTCCACATGCCAGGCATTCTCCTGGCACAGCAGCCAAAGACAGAGTACAAAACCAGGGAAAGTAATGGTCCTGTTTTCCTGGAATTCTCCCAGCCCTGTTACTCCTACCCTTTGGATATCAATTTTCTAACTAAGTCTAGAGAAAGTGTGTTGGGAAGGGTACCAAACTTCATGCTTCAGATCTTAAAATTTCCACAGGCAAACAGGGCAAATTAACCCTCGTTCCACTGAAGCAACTGGCATTGGCAATAGGAAAGAAATTCCATCCCTGAGGCCTGGCTCTGTATCAGCTGAGCACCGTCTGTGTGCTGGCACACTGTCCACACCGTTGGATAAAGAGGAGAGGACTGCACATAACAGAGCCATAAACCCACAGGCACTTACCCAGAAAGGACCTTGATCTTTATGGCCCCAAGAATGCAGAGGCAGTCTTCAGTGACAACCTGGAACGTGCCAGATTCAAAATTTGTGCATTTAATGTTGGCAGTAATGTTCACCTCCACTAAGATATCAATGAGCTCTGAGAGCAGGCCAACCAAGCTGCAAAAAAGCAAACGGGATTATTCCATCTCTCATTTCTCAGAGAAACTCACCAAAGCCAGGAGAAACTTTTCCTCCATCTCCTGCAGACCATTACAATGCCACAGGTCATCTTTCAGCATCTGTTTTGGTCTGTGACTTTATTACAGGTAAGAAACACCTCAAAATCCTTAAGAGATGCCAAATATGTCAGGGTAGGGGTTTCCCTCAGCATCCATCCTGAGCCCCCCACTCACCAGTTGCCTCTGAGCTGCAGCTTTGCCCCGATGGTCAGCTGGACCCCAATCCCCGGCAGCAGCACCACCGACAGCCTGGGCACTCGGACCTTGATGAGGTGCAGGCTGTGAACAACAGCAGAGGCTGGCACAAACTAAAAACACCTTCCAGCAGCTGAGCAGCTGCACCCAGGGAGGAACCTACAGCACCCCAGCCACCTCCAGCTGGAGGCACAAGGATGAGAGACAGCTGACTACAAGAAGGCAGCCTAGAACCAGACTGGGCTGGAGACTGGCTTTGGAGAGCCACCCCTTTCTTCCCTCTGTGGTCCCTTTTCCCTCTCCCAGTGCTGTCAGGCATTAGCAGCACCCAGAGTTGTCATTCTGCACCTGCACCCATAACCTGCAGTGTCCCTTGCCACCCACGCAGACGTTATTCAGGTCAGAATTCCAGTATCATGATATAAAACAAGGGTAACAGCCCAGCCAACCATGCCAGGGGCAGCTCAGCTCATCTTTTCAGAGCTGATGCTGAAGGTGCACTCACAGCAAAGCACTTACTCCGTGATGCTGGTGGGTGAGTCCAGCTGACTCCCTTCACCCATGATGTTGGGAACCACGAGACCCTGCAGGTGCTGGTGGATGAGCCCATTATGAATTATGGCATCTGAGAGAACTGGAAAACATTTGTGCATGAGGACCAGCATGGACAGCAGTGACCTCTCCCCACTCAGGCAGATCCATCCTGGCACAGCAAAGCCCCTCCACACCCCACAATTCCTCATGGAGACATCAGCTGTGTCCATGCAGTCAAATAACACAGGGATGGTATTTTACAACTTTGGTGCAATAATCCAAAGCTGGCCTTGGTGAAGTAAACAGGAGGGGCAGCAGTGGAAAGCATCCCAGACTCCAATTCAAATGTCACAGTTTGGCTGTGCACTGCCAGGAACACCAGCAACCCCACGCACAGGCTGGGCTTCCACTCACTACTCATTTCCCCTTTGTCAAGGGGTTTTTATTTGTTGATTTTTGCCTGTTTAGTTTTGCTGTTGGAGTTTTTTAATAGAAGCAACTTGAAACAAGCCTGAACATTGCAAATATTATTATGTCTGCTACTTCACAGAAGCTGTTTGTCAAATATCAACTGCTCCAATATGGAAATGAGAAACTGAGACAAAAAGAGCAAACAACCCAGATCTAGACCTGAAATTCTGTGTGACTGCTTGGAGCTGAAATATGCCACAGATCTGGACAGAAATTTCCCTGACCCATGAATCTGGTGATGGCTCTCAGGGGCTTTGAGCAAAACCTGCAGCCCTGAGGAATTATGAAATAAAGATGAGGACGTTCAGGAAATTTTACTGACCATCACAGTCCCTCAGAGCTGTCAAAGCAAACACAAGCTGTGCCTTTTTGTAGTTACCATTCTGCATCGCCCGTGGGCTGACAGCACAGGACAGACCAGACAAGACTTCCTGCGAGGGCGAGAGGAGGCCACAGAAAAGGATGATTCCAAAAAGCTTCAAAACCATCATCTCCAGAAGATTCCCCTGCTGGCAAGGGAGACATCAGAGGGGACAGTGAGGAAAAAGACTCTCAGAAGTGACTCCCATGTCTTTATGAGGAAAGAAGTCAAGAAAGGAATCCCTCCTTTATTCTTTATCTGGATTAAAGGGGGCTTTGCTCAAGCCCAGAGCAACAGAACCTTCTTCATGTCCACACACATGGACAGACTCCATGTGTGGGCCAGTAAAAGCCCCTTCCTATCTCTTGTGACTGGCCCAAAATGTTCACAAAAACAAGCCAAACTTGCAGGTTGCAGGTGTTTTGTTGAGGGGCTTTACCAAGGGAAGCATCTGAGGATTATCTATATTCCTTCTACCTTTCAAAAGCAATAAACTAAAAGCACAAGCAATAAAAGTAAGCAAGTAAGCTAGCTAGAAGTTATAACGTAATAATTACTAGCATAAAGTTAAGTATGGCATAGCAGACATAGGGAGGAGATCAGGAGCTTGGTGCCCAGCACAATCTCCAACCAAAGCAGTCAAGCACTTCCAGAGTGAGGACCCTGCCACTGCCCCTGTCACCCTGCCACCACACAACCAGCACCCAGAGGATGTTACCTGACTCAGCTGCAGCCAGCTGGGACGGGCTCTTGGCTCCACTCAGGCTCCCCTGGGCTCCTCCAGACTCTGCAATGTCCCTTTTTTGCCCCACAGCTGATGAAAGAAGTGGCCCTTATATAAAAGCTGCAGACACACCTTTTCCACTCAGCCTCCCTGGCCCAGGAGCAGCCATCCTTTGCTCCTGCTCCTTGCAAGCAACACCCAGCTGCCACCCCTCTTGATTGATACGAGGAGACGTCACCAATGTCACCGCTGCCTTGAGCAGCTGCCATTCTCTCTGTGGCCTGGATCACTCAGATCCTGCTTTTCCCCACACTCCCAATCTGTCTTAAAAAGGATGCCCTGCAATGGTGGATCCAGTGGAGATCTCTCTGCTTTGAGGAAAATAACTTTTTTAGGAAATTGTGAGAGTTACTGAAGCATCTGGCAGAAGGCTGGTGGGGCTGCCTGTGCAGAGAGGCAGCACACAGAGCACAGGAACATGGGTTCAAGGAACCTGAGACCAGGAAACTATCTACCTTTGCCAGTCCCTGAGGAAGTGTGAAATTTAAAAGACTCATTCCTGTTTCAAGTGGACTCCTGGGAAAAGATTTTCTTGACAAAAAGCAAGGTGGAAAGTTGTAGAGATCTGATAAAGGTTGGCATTTAAATTGATTTAAGATGGATCTGTAAAGTATAATGAATCCACTGTAAAAAATGCAGTTGTATTGAAATGCACAAAGCCAAAGATACACATAATTTTAAAAAAGCAACACTTATGGATTTCAAAGGAAAGTCTCATCCTGCAGGAATGAGACTGTCACCTCTCAGCAGATGCCTTGGCTGGGCTTTGCAGAAGTTTCCATTGTGCAGGGCCCCAGGAAGATCTTATCTGGGCACTTTGTTTGTGTTCAGCTGGGATGGACTGGGGGGAAACTGGGCAGCAAAGGGCTGCTGAGAGAGCTGGGGAGCCAGAGAGGAACCCATGTGCTCAGCCTCATGGAACACGGAGCAAGCAGAGATAGAATCATTCTCCACAAACATGGGAGAGCAGAGGCAGGAGAGCTGCCCGGGCTCAGGGACAAGACTGGCACAGGAACAAACACAAGCTGATACATTCAGGCTGAAATTAGGAGAAAGCTGCTACCACCACAGTGAGTTTAGGGCTAGCTGTCCCCCGGGAATACAGGAGACAGAAAAACATACTCAGGATGCTCTTCAGTGCTGCACAAGGTGTGTTCTTGCAGCAAAGTGCTCGCACCGAGTCCCTCAGCATGGGCTGCCCTGGGCTCAGGCTCAGCACAGCAAACTTTTGCTTTTATTTAACACTCAACCAGGACTGCATTTGATGTTCTGGTGGCAGTCTAGTCCCAAAAATAGGGATTGAACTAGATGATCTTAACGGGCAACCTATCCACGCTGCTCCTTTTTTGTCACTTTTCAAAGATCCAAACGCACCAGGCAGAGCAGCCACCATGAACATACCACAGTGAATTGTTCATGAGATGCTCCACTGCTGGCAAAAGCCAGCTGCTGAGCATGAACAGATATGGATTTCCAGCAGGTTTCAGAGTGTGTGCAGTAAGCACCCGAGTCGCTGTGTGCATGCACAGCCACGCACTCCCAGCAGATCCTCTCGCTGTTCCACGGCAAGAGCAGAGATCTGTGTCCATCACACACAGCCTGAACCACACCTGAACCACGGCAGTGACAGCAGCTGTGAGGAACGTGGCCCATTTCACACACCCTGCCCGTATTTCTTAATTGTTGTGTGACTTTTCCCTCCTCAGTCACATCCCTTGTCTCCCCTTTCATGTGCCCATATTT
Organism: Sialia sialis; assembly: GCA_009812075.1. Lineage (NCBI taxonomy): Eukaryota > Metazoa > Chordata > Aves > Passeriformes > Turdidae > Sialia > Sialia sialis. The sequence goes on along the minus strand of VRYO01000116.1, from coordinate 241,481 downwards.
CATCCTCTCCTTGCAGCGGTGATTTAGATATCACTTACCAGGAGGCTGCATTCAGTCCTGCAGTGACAAGGGGAGATCTATTAAAATAAAGCATTGCAAGAAATTGTAGAAGAGATTGTCTCAACACAACTGCTGGAAAGCAGAAGGGCTCAAGGAAAGACCAACACCCACAGAGAAGAAAAGCTCCAGAGCAGCCTCTGGCATCCTGCACTGCCCCAGGCTCTGCAAGAAGGCAGGTTTAGCAGCAAAAGGATCTTAAGAGGAGTAATATTAAAGTAATTAAGTATAATAATTTATTAAATATGATTAACTCATTTTTTTTCTGTAATATTCAGAACCATGGAAGGCTAGGGAAAACTTAGTAGAATTGCACCATACAGGTCAAATTAAAATGCTGAGCAATGCTGAAGATGAAATAAAGTCAGAATTTTTACACTGCATTTTAATGACCAACAGTGGTTTTGAGACATTCCAGAGGTTTTCAGGCTACGGGAGCACAACTTTTCTTCACTGTTATATGACAAAAAATAAATTAAAAAAATATAATTAAAATAAGAGGACAAAAAATTAAAAACTAAAAGGAGTAACCTCTGACTGTTAAAATTCTTTAATGGGCAAATAGTAACTCATTATTAAGAGTATACATAAACTGAATCCTCTCTCTTGAGGGCAGCCTGTGATGGAGCTGCTTGGTACAGATGTTCAGCCTTTTCCCTCTCAGAGACACCTCCTAGGAGTCCATGACTGCTTCCAAATGGGTGCTGTGAACATGAATGCACTGCTCAGCCCAGACATCCATGGGAGTAAATCCCTGATGCCAACAAGAAGGGGGCAGCTCGAGGGGAATTAGAAAGCACTTGGGGAGGAAAATGACACAGTAAACTGCTGTGCTGGAGCAGAAACTGGGAAAGGGCAGGGGGCAACAAAATAAATTTTTAAGGGCTGACTGCAGCTGGGCTGTAAACTGGTGTCTGAAATGCCGAAGTTCAGGTGATGAATTGTTTTCCCCACCTGGTATTTTACTGGGGAATATGGGAACACACCAGATCTGCCCCGGGAGGGGCTTGGGTACCTTGGCCAGGGGCAGCTCAAGGAAAACAGGCACATGGAAAAGTGTCACTCCCTGTTCTGCTTCTCCTGCCTCTGTGAGCTGGCTTGCTCAGGGGAGACTTTTTCCCACTCCTGTTAATGAAATTGCTCAGGGAAGTGGAAGGAAGGAGCTGTCTCTGAGCTCCCCAATGCAGTGTAACACGCTGGATTCAGCACCAGAAACACGGCATTAATACAGCTCTGTCTCTGCAGAATCACCTGTGTTCTGGTTGGTTTGGGATGGATTAATCCTCCCAGAGCCACGCTCCAAAACTAATTTCTAGCAATAGGATTTGCCAGAACATAAACTGGAGTCTCCTAGAAAGGACCTGGAAGTTTTTAGTAAGAACTGAAGGACTCAAACCCTCCTCAAGTTTTGGGACTGGAGCACAGGATTGACAGAAACCCACAATCCCCAGGGCCAGATTTACAGCTGGGTTAGCAGCTCCATTGTCAGCAGCCCAGGAGGGCAGAGCAGTTTAATTAATACCCATCACTCCTGCAGCCCAGCCAGCCTGGCCAGGCTCACGCTGACCTGGGGCTGCTGCTTGGCACACAAAGACCAGCCCCGTGGCAGGGTGTGCGTGGGCAGACGTCAGAACCCTCCTTTCCAGCTGTACCCGTGTCTGATCACTCAGCCGTGCACTTTCCTACAAGGGAAACCTGAGAAGCATGACCACAACCTCAGGCAAGGGCCACACAGAGAGCCCAGGCAGGGGGAGCAGGGAGAAGGACACAGAGGCACAGGCACAGCTCCCAGGAGTGCCTGTCAGGAGCAGGCAGAGCAGCAGCATTGATTTCTGGAAGCAGCCGCAATGCTGAGCATAAACAGCAAAGCTGAGTAAAATCACTGCCATGAGATAAGCACAAATCGATATCTCCAGGAATTTTATAGACAGGAAATTTTCTTCTTCTGAAACGCCAACGGAAGCAGGAGGAGCATAATGTTATCAGCCTCCAAAAAGGAACAAACTTCATTAGGCAGATGCAGAGCAGTGAGATGGAAAAGAAATGCACAGAAAAGCGTCACTTGCTGGACACTCTGCAGTGCAAAAATGGAGGCACTTCTGCACAAGTGTGTTCAGACCTTGTTTAGAGCTCCCCAGCAAAACACTGACAGCAGCACAGGCTGGAGGGCTCACAGGGACACCTTGCAAATCCCTTCCCAGCTGCTTTGGGCAGGTACTGGCTTCACCAAGTTTTGAATTTTTTATCAGTATCTGTCACTGCAAAGACCAAAGTGCAGCCAAAGTGCTGCCCTGAGCACCTTTCTGCGTGGATATTTTGCATCTGGACTTTCTGGTTTGTCCCATTCCTGGTTTCCCTGGGGCATCCTTTCTCAGCTGGCCCCACACAAGGAACACTTGGTGAGCAGAAGAGATTGTGACCTCCCTGAAGGACTGCCAGGATCTTCCATGATGGACCATGGGGCAGACATCTGCTGTCCGTCCTGGGTTTGGGGTGCATGGCCAGAGCCATCCCTGCTTTCTGCAGTAGCTGACCCACACCAGCATCTCTCCATCCCTCCCTTCCTGCTGCTGCCCAGCACACCCCCAGCAGAGCCATGGTATGCCACGTGCACCTCAAAGTCAATTCCAGCTCTGCGTTTTAAGCAAATGAATCCCTCTCCTGCTTTCTTCCCATCACTTCCAATCACTCACACTGCAAGTGCTGTGAACGCCTCAATTCCTCCTCACTCTTCATTCTTCCAATTTGTTTTTTGCCTTCCTGTCAGGCTGGAAAATGGATTTCTGTCCATTTTGTTGTCTCAGAAAGTGTTGGCACTGTGGTGCCAGCAGAGACTTTTTAAATAAAGACAGCTAATTCTATCTGACTGAAGGATAGCGACACAGACTCAAAGTCATGTTTCTGCCTTGCCTGTGGTTTGGGAAAGCTTTGCTTTACAAAAAGAAAGGCAGTATTGAGTGAAATTGTCCTTGATAGTCTCCATTAATCCCTGGGAAGAATTAGCAGCAGCTTTATATTACATTCATACATCTTCTAGAAGTAAAGATTTCAGGCTTTCTGTCTTATTCACAGCTTTTAATAGAGACTTGACATGGTCTCTTCGGACACATCATCAGCACAGGTGGCAGAATTAGTGCCCTGCTTTGTCCAGATGCTCCTCAGGGGATAAATTACAGCCCTGCAGGCTGGCAGGCTTTGGAGTCAGCGTTATGGAAATAAATGCTTATATCCAGGAAGACACTGACTGCTCTAAAGAAATTGCAGCTGAAACCAGAGAGTGAATTCATGTTAAACAAACCTTGCTGATGAGTTAATTAGCCTGACGAGCATGGATGAGGTCTAACTCACCCGGGTGCCATCTCCCTTCCATCAGTTTGGTGATGGTGTGTCAATCCAGTCTCGGGCAGAAGCATCAAAACAACAGATGTGGTTCTGAAAGGAGGAGACAGAAAGGCATTAAAGGACGAAGAGGCATTAAAATCTCTAGCAGGCTAGAGGGCAAAGAACAGCTCACACCAAACAGGTAGGTGGGTGTCCTGCCTCTGACCCTGCAGACTCAGCATCCCAGTTCATACCACAACTGGTGCTGGTGTTTGTGAGCACCCATCCCGTGTCCTGTGCACCGAGGAGATGCCACATATCTCACACATCCTCCCTGGGTTCCCACGCTTTCACTGTGAAATGCCATTCCAAAACAAAACTGGGCGAGGACCTCGGCTCCGGGAGAGACGGGAGTGAGAGCAGCCTCGCACAGCTAACATGGGGACAGGCCTAGAGGGTTCTGCTGCTGAAATACACGCACGTAGCTCAGAGGAACACCAGGGAGAGGCCGCGGAGCGAACTCCGGGAGCAAGGAAAGCGACCCGGACACCCAGCATGGGACTGGAACCCCCGGGACTCGAACCCGCGACCCCCGGAGCTCAGCGCGGCTCCCTTGGGCTGTAGCGCCCCCTGCTGGCGAAGAGCGGCCCCGCGGGACCCGCCCCGGGAAGGGAAGGGAAGGGAAGGGAAGGGAAGGGAAGGGAAGGGAAGGGAAGGGAAGGGAAGGGAAGGGAAGGGAAGGGAAGGGAAGGGAAGGGAAGGGAAGGGAAGGGAAGGGAAGGGAAGGGAAGGGAAGACGGGGAACTGCAGGGCGGCAGGGGGTTGTTGATGAAATGCAGGGGTCTTGGAGCTGGAATGGAAAATGGAAAGGTTTCACACAAAAAGGTTCATGGAGGGGATAAAGCTCCTTAAAGCAACTCCCAGTGTGGGCAGATCGATTCCTGTGCATCAAGTGCAATAAAGACAAAATAGAGAGAGACCATTTAACTCCCCTTTCACTAAGAAAAGCTATTTGACTTCGACCTGACACGTGGCAAGGAGTGCAATGCCAGCCCTGAGCACAGACACAGCCCAGGGGCTTGGGGCACGTGCCAGGGCCAGGTACCTGATATTACAGCATCACAGAGACACACTCAGAGTGATGGGAACAGTCATTGTAGCAGGGCCTGTTCCCTAAAAGAGGGAAGAGTTTAACGAGAGATAAGGAAGAAGATTTTTAGAATGAGATTGGTAAGACACTGGCACAGGTTGGCCAGAGAAGCTGTGGCTGCCCCACCCCTCAAAGTGCTGAAGGTCAGATTGGAGCAACCTGGTCTATCCTGGAACAACTGGAAGATGTCCCTGCCCATGCCAGGGAGGTTGGGTTAGATGACTTTGGAAGGTCCCTTTTAACCCAAACCGTTCTATGATTCTAAGTTACAAAAACAACGTGGCTCAAGGCTGATTTCACTCACACAGTAAAATCCAAACTTTGATAGCACAGACTGATCTGATAACAACATCCCTTAAGAAGCTCCACAGCAGAGCTCCTCACATGCACAAAGGGACACACTCATTGGCACAGCCATGCCAAAGGTCACAGCCACCCACGCTCTGTGGGAAAGAACCATGTGTCCCTCACCTGCACAGCAGCAAGGAAGGTGTCATGGTTAAAACCCACTGCAACACTAATTAAAACCTAAATAACCTTCCACAATTGCTTTTAGCATCCTACCACTGAGTAAGAAACACCCTTTGTAAACATTTGGGGGTACAGGTGCTTACAACTGGAATTTTGTATGTGAAATCCCCATGTGCTCCACCAAGGTGTTTCAGCTGGATCACCCTGACACCCAAGCATGAACCACAGCGTGCAGCTCTCCAAACTGCCCTCAAAACGAAGAGCAGGGTTTTTCACAGCATCACCAGGATCTGGTAATTTCCAGCAGCCTCTCCTGCCTGCAGATGCTCAGACTGTAAATAATCACTACACGTTTTTGCTGCCACTGATATTTTCTCGCCCGAGGCAGCCGCTCGCTGTCCTGCCTCCGAGATAAGGCTGGGGAGCTTCACAGGGTTTGGGCGCTTTGAGTGGAATCTTCTCAACATCAAAGTCCCAGTAGGGTTTTTAGTGAGGCTTTAGAACCGAGTTAAGGATTTTTAATGTGCCATGCAGCACCCGGCATCAAAGGGACAGCGTCTGCAGGGCCCTGCTGTTAACAAAGCCACCAATAGCATGGAAATGCAGCTGAACTAAACAGCTCCATCACCACTATTTTGAGCAACTTTTATGTACAAGAGATGAGCACTCTGGAGGTTTACTTGGTGCAGAGAGTCTGAATAAAAAAAGCTGACTCCCCTATTGGCCATGTGAAATTAGTCAGATGGAAATGAGGAGTTGGGGATTTTTGAGCTTGTGCTGTGTAGATGAGTATAAATATTCTCATTGAATGATGACACTTTGCAGGCCTCACACATGGAATTAAGGTCATCAGCAGCAGTTGGCAGGAGAGCTCTGCTCCTTCATCTTTGCTGTTTGAGGCTGTAGTTGGTTTTTCTCTTCCAGCAGAAGTTACTGTAAGCAGGGCCTAGCTGGGCTGTCAGAGGAGGGTGTGTTCAACAAGGCCATGGACAGCAGGAGCATTGCTGCATGTGAAATATGCTGCATGTGACACCCTGATAACACCAGCACCCTGCAAATCCTTCCCTCCTGTTGCCCATTTCTTCCCAGGAACCATGAGGATCTTGTCACTCACACTGAATTCCCCACCTGCCTCTGGCACAGGGCCCTGCAGAGCTCTGGTGAAGAGGCTCGTGAGGAAACCCCAGCACTGAGGGCAGCACTGCACCTCCATCCCAGTGAAGGGCTTGGGTTTGGCAGCCAAACACAGCTCACACACAGAAATCCAGCCCTGCTTCTGCACTATGAGCTGGAACACTCTCAGAAACACAAGCTGTTTTTCTGGAAGCTGGAGCAAATACACATTTTCCACCAGTTGCCTCTATTTTTTTAGAGAATAAGTAAGACAAGCAAGGGCAAAGCACTGTGGCAGGATCCAAGGCTCCCCTCTGCATCATTCCACACCAAACAAAGGTGAAACACCTGCTGCCTCCCCCAGCTGAGTGGGCATTAAGGACATAACACAGCAAACATCATGGCCCTTTGTCCCACTGCAATACAGCAGCAATTTCAGAGCCACAAGATTATCACTTATTTTTGCCAGTCCCTGATGCAAGGAGGAAATAAGACATCTTGAAACCCTTTTTTTTTTTTTTTTTTAATTTATTTTATTTTTAAAATAACAGTCTCCAGCATCTTTTCAGACCAGTAGGAAGATCCCTACAGATGTCATGGCCCCATTACTGAGCATGACACTGATTGCCTTTGTGCAAAGCAATGATGTGAATTCAGAGGCTTTGGGCAGCCTCTCCCCAGCCCTCCTGCTCAGCCAGCAGCAGATATCTGCTGTGCACCATGGCTGGGTGGCTGCAGAGCTCCCAGCTGCCACACAGCTGAGAAAATCAAACTAATATTATTAAGTTAACGCCAGCCCTGGGTGGCTCCACCAGCGATCAAAGCCACCTTCGGCTTCACCGACACGCAGTGACTTGTAAAAGGCTGAGCTGAAACTGTATTTCACGGCTTGAATTGCTTCAAATCCCCCAGGAACAAGTGTCAGGGCTTTCAATAGCTATAGTGCTAATAATAAAACAGGGACCTCTTCCAGTATCACAGCACAAACAGTAGTTATTTCTCTCTCAAAGCTTTGATTCCTAAAACCTTTCTTACATTCAGCTTGACATCAAAACACCCATCTCATTCACTCAGGCTGTCACAGGAGAGTTGTGTGCTGCTATTAGAAATAGCCCTGAGGTGAATTAAGAACAGTCTGTAATGATGTTCCACTACAGCAACTTTATTTCTACCAAACCAAATAAATGAGCAATATTTTATCTGATGTGCCTGGGCTCAGCAGAGAACGGCAGCTGCACCCCTTATGATTTATTGAATGGATGTTTTCTAAATAGCCAAAGCTGGTCTCTGAAACCAGCCACAAAATCTCCCATTCCTAACAGCCCAGCAGAGACAGGAGAGAGACATTCAGGTTCTGGATAGTGGCAAGTTTGGACATGTATTCTTTTATTTGCAATTTTCTCCATATAAACAAAATGCACAAACAAGAAGTTGTATTTTAAAAAATTCTATAAATATTGATGTTCAACAGCTGGCAGCAGATACAGGGCACAGCCAAAACTCTTCCTGTACAGCTGCAGAAGCAACAGACTCCAGCACAATCAGGGGATCTTTGGGTGTTCTGGGTGCTGCCAGGAAACTGGGATGGGGGAAAGTGTGGAGGGGTCATGGACAGATGAAATTTTGAAAGTTTTTGTGGGTGGTACAGGCAGCACATCCCAGCACTGCAGACACCCCAGGGGCACAACAGGTCCCTGCCCATCGCCCCAGAACAGCAGCCCCAGCACCACGGTGAGGTGAGCAGGGAGAGAAGAAAATTGTTTTATTTATTTTATTTATTATTTATAAAACAATCCCAGAGGCAGCAGCCCTCCAGCCAGCAGGACAGCAGCATACACAGCTGAAGTGGGATTTGGGGCTTCTGGAAAACTGGCAAGAGGAAAGGGACATTTACAGCAGTGATTAAAATGTGGGATAGTCTGCCAGAGGACATCTCCTAAGCCAAGAAGTTGATGAGATGAAAAACAGGTCAGGACATTCACACACACTAAGGACATAGGGAAATATTACAGGAGCAGCAACACACTCCAGGGACATCCCACTCCAGTGGGCTCTGGCTCCCAGGGATTCCAGCACCAGCACAGTGAGGGGAGGCAGTTTTAACTGTGTTTTAACACATTCTGCAAGGTGCTGGTGCCTCTGAAGGGCCAGCAGAGCTCCAGCGAGGAGTGACAATCACGAGGGACAGAGATTATCTGTTTGGGGTGTTTTAATTCCTTTAATGCCAGAGCAAAGGGAAAGCTGATGAGGGCAGAGCAAAATTCTGACCAGGCAGCAAGTGCCTGGTGTGGACAACACTGGGATTCCTGCCCTGAGAGAGGAAAAATGCCCCAATATTATATTTATAGCCTGAGGAATTCCAAGCACTTCATTCCACACACACTGGCTGAATGTTTGCTCCAGAGGCAGAAGCAGGAGCAGCAGTCTCTGGGGATAAGGGAGTGAAAGGTCTCCAGACCATACTGGGAAGACACCAGTCCCAGGAGTTCCATCTGTGGAATTGCTGATTAAACACACCCAGGTGGGGGGAAAGCTCCAGAGCACTGCTTTGTTGGTGTTAGTCAGCACATCAGCCCTGTCTGATGAAATAGGGAAGCCTTAAGGGAAAACAGCTTAAAACCTTCACAAAAATCTCACAAAGGCTTGTCCTGGTGCCAGTTCAAGTCCCTGTCAGCATATTCCCAAACCAAAGCAGCCTTTGATGCCAGCTGGGCACACATTCCCCACAATATTTCACTCAAAGGCTATAAAAACAACAACAAAAAGAATTTCTCTGATACTTTGCCCTTGACTAATGTACACTTACTGAAATAAATAACCACCTGGTCTTGCCATTGAAGAGCAGCACAAATATTGCCACAAGCAGATTATTGACCAGAAATACAGAAGCCAAGTTATAAACAGGTTCGTAATTCAATAAACAGAACTGTAAAGCATTTCCAAACAGACCATACGAACCTCACTCTACCTGCCTCCAACAAAGGAAGTCAAATATCTATTTATGAGATTCTAACTCCCTATTTTCTATGCCATTCAGCACAAAGAAGAAAAAAGAATCAAGATAAAGAGAGGGCATATTTTAGCTGTACAGGATTTATTCATTCCATTTACATTTGAATCAATTATCCAGGCAAAGCTCGAACACTGCCAGCGTGATTCAGGTGGCTGAACACACATCATAAATAGTGCAGCATTCAAGTCATATAATCCATGCCTGCCGTTCCTGGATCGCTCCATAAGCAGGAAGAATATCCCGACTCACAGCGTGCCATTATTTCCAAGTAGGAGTGTGCTTGGCTACAGCTTGGAACAGAGCTGAAACCTCTCACACAAAGCCCTGGCTAGCATCCAGCCCAGAGGATTAGGGATAAACCCCTGGAAGGCTGGGCCAAGCCTCCAGGACTGAGCAGGGCAGGGACCCACCTGGCTGGGCTGGACATTTGTCACTTAGAGAGCACTGAGGTCATTGATGGCTCCTGGGGTGGGAGAGCCCCTCCATCCTGCTGTGCCCACTGCAAATGTCACAGAGCTGCCTCTTGCAGATTGTGGCAACTCACACTCCACCTCAGGATTCCCTTTTTCTGGCTGTAGTTATGGCACACAATGCATCTCTCTGAGATAAACAGATGAGAAAACTCATTTCACAACCAGAGAGCAGAGCCTGTCCTCTGCTCAGCTTTTCTCCAGCAGAACATTTCTGCGCTGCAATGGAGTTTAGCTTTGCACAAACGCAAGAAAGGAGACAAAGAATTATGAAGCCATGTATCCCATTAGCATCCAAATGCAGCTGTGGAGGAAAGGGGTTTTTCTGAAGATAAGGTGTTTTTTGAAACAGTACTAGGAGGAGGAAAAATTTCTTTTATGAAACACATTTTTCACAGACATGAAATCCACAGCGCATTATAAAACTGAATTTGTTGCTGTTGTGTTTTTTTACAGCATTAATCACTAAAGGCTTGCTTAGGTGAGCAGGAAAAAATCCATTTCCCATGGTCTTGACTTCACACAATTTAGGAAGATTTTCAAGGCCCACATAAATGCAAGTGAAGACTCCCAAGTCTGGCTGGTCCTGCACACAGATACTGGAAGCACATCAGCTAGACTTGCCTGACACTCCAGAGGTGGAGAGAACTTTAATCCTGGAACTCTATCATCCATTATTCCATTTAAAATCTGTAGGAAATTAGCTTTCCCAGAACACTATTTCCTCTGGGATAGAGAGGGGGAGGAGATTCACCCCCTGTCCCAGAGGATCACCTGTGCCATGGAGGCAGCAAATACCCTTAGATCCAGAGTGCTGGGATCTTTCCACCTCTGAGATTCTGTGAATTAACAAACACAAAGACTTCCCTCATTTGGCCTCCCCAGTCCCACATTAAGATTTCATGAGAACGAGTGCACAGGGTGAAGGGAAGAGCCAGAAAGGTTCACTGAAGATATTTAACAAAACTCTTTTGTATTTGCTAAAGCAGATGTGCAGTTACAACACAGAACTGTTACCCCAGTGGCAGCAGACTGCCTTTAGTCAATTCTTAGTAAAATTATCTTATTTCAGTGTGGAGAAACAGATGGATTTGGTGCATCATCTGGAGATAAACAGACCCAGGTCAGGTGTAGGCAGAAACACACATCAGAGCTTTGGAATTTTACTTCTCACTCCCTCAGACAACTACATTTTCATATATATACAATATACATAAACACTGTTTTGGCACATGAACAGAGCCAAACTAATGGTTGTGTATATGCAAGGTTCCTAATGCCCAGCTTGACTTTTAAGAATCAACACAAATGCAATATGCAATTGCTCCAGCAAACAACAGGCACTTGGACTGCTCCAAAAGGGGAATTTAAAAAAGAAAACAACAAAAACCAACCAAAACAAAACAACAACAAAAAAAACCCTCTTGGCTTATATAATTTCAATTTTGTATAAGGAGCAATCAGGGAAGAAAACATCCCTGTGGACTTGCAATTGATTTCCAGAACAAAAGCTCCCAAGGGATTTAGAAGGAGGTTGATCTGAAAAACAAAAGATGACCTTCTAGGCCAGTCACAAGAACACATCGCTGCAATCCTCCCCCCTGTCATCCAGCACGAAGGAGAGCTGCTGGAGAAAGGCTTTGCACATCATTGCCACGTTAGCAGGAGCTGGTGTGAAAGCAGCTCTGGCACTATCACAGCTTTGTCCCCCCTGCCCCAGCCTCCGGGAGTGCCTTGCACACAGCTGCTCGCAGAAAATGTCAGAAACTGTTGTGAAACTTCAGCCTCACGACAGACACTGAGCTCACACTCACCTCCCCAGGCATTTCAGAGCAGTAGTTATGGGTGGCTTGGGCACACACATGCTTTCCCCTTTCTGAAATGCAATTACAGCTGCAGAGAAACAGAAGGAGATTTATGGAGGGAACACTAGAAGAATCAATATATCAGCCCAGGTGAAAGACCATGATTTTGAGCTGCTGCTGAACTACACTAAACCACCTAAATTAACTTAATTAGGTGTCAAAACAAGTTTACTTGATATATAAGAGATACTTGTTTTAAAAAACCTCTCCGTCCAGTTTAAAAAAGCAGGCTTGGCTCTCAATCAACATAGCTCCTCCAATCAACTTTTAAAGACTGCACATACCATGGGACAGACGTTTTATAGCTCATCTCAAAGTTATATTTAGATAACAGGCATTCAGCAATTTACAGACAAAATCAAATCAGAAATATCAGCCAACTGATTCAAGAGAAAATAAGGAGGCAGTCTAGGATGAAAGGAAACCTTTACATGCCTAAGCTTCTGTACTGCCACAATTAGCTGTTCACATATCTGGATGGTGACAGCCACTTCTGAAGATTTTTTATGTATAAATGTGTATCTATATATATGTATGTATGTATGTATAAAGAATTTAGTCCATTCCCTCCTTTTCCATCAGTTTTTCACTTTAGGGCAGCATTTTCACACACAGTGACTTGTCTGAACAATTAGTGGACACTCCACCATGGCACGCTCTGTCCTGAAGCTGGAACAGGCACATTGCAAATGGGGTGCCCACAGCACTGCAGCTCATTACAAACACCCTGACAAATCAGGAAAGCACCAGGGCATCCCCCCACCAGGGACACAAGGACACCTGAAAAGAAACATCATCTACAATTTGTATGGTAGAGCGGCTTCTGTGTCCAATGGAGAAGCAGCTGGAAATATGAGGATGTTATTGAATTTCAGGCTCAGAGATTTAGGCTTAAGTCAGGGAGAAAGCCAGGCCTGATTGTTTTCTTTTTGGACGTGGCAGGGCTCACCTCCACTGTCACGCATGGTTTCAGAGAGGCTGTGATTCATTAGCAGTGCACAGTGGAGATCTGCTGCTGCAGAGCTGGGGCACAGAGAGGAGCACACTGCTGAAACACAGGCTGCTCAAACACAGGCTGTCCAGGACGGTTCAGGGTGTGGGATACACAGGGACCCTCCTGATGCAGCCCTGGGCAGGTGATATCCTCACAGCCAGGGACACAAATCAGGGCCTGCCCTGTTCCAGGGGAGCTTTGTAAAAAGTGTTTCAGGAGCACACAGTCCATGGGCTGCATCATGGAGCTGAGTGAGAAAAATCCCTCTTCTCCTCCTCAGGGCTCCAGGGAATGTCATCAGAAATGAGCTGGGCCTTGGTTTGTAATTTAAACAGGATGTGCTGCCACACTTGCATCAGCACTGCTGCAGACAAAGCGAAACTTCTGTGGAACAAAACAAACCATTAGCAGACAAGAGCAATGAGAGGAATCATCAGGAGACTATATGAACCCAATTTAGTGTTTTGAAGTGCTGCCTCAGCCAGCAGACAGACCCTGCTCCTCTGCCCCGAGCAGGGAGCACAGGGAGCACCCCAGGCTCTGCTTCAGGGCCCTCCTGGCCAGCCAAGGTCACAAAATCTGGTCCAAATCCTGGCCTAGATCCTGCTGCTGAGCCCAGGCTCTGGATCCAGGGAGATCCTAGCACTGCCAGGGTGTGTTCCCTAAGGTCCTGTGCCACAGCTGGATCCCAGCTTTCCTCTGGAATAACCCACCCAACTCTGTCATTGCAGGGACTCGTTTACAAGGCTGCTTTGAGTTGCTATTTGAAGTACTCGTTTAAGCAACATGAGTCTCTATTTTTATTTAACACACTCCAGTCTGTACAGGGAACTCTCCCTGCAGGAAGAACAAACCCTGAGACACCTACTCCAAAATCCAGCTCTGGCAGGAGCTGCCCACAGGCACACTGGGTGTGCCTTGTAAAACTCAACCCTCCCTGCTGCTCTGTGCAGGTGTTAGGATTCTCTACTCCCCAAACCATGGAGGAAAGATCATTATGTACAAAACATAATAATATAGTTATAGGATATTTATAGGATATTACAGACCTCACCCTGTTGCTTTATTCTTACCTCTAAGGAGGAGAAAAATGTACTTAGTGCTGGGAAGATGAGTGATAAGGTCTGAATACAAACAGCCCCACAGTGCAAAGGCTAAGGACAATTTAAAAATAAGAAAAATGCCCTAAAATGTTAGGAAAAGTAGAAAGCAAGACCCATGAACTAATGCACCTTACTAGAGGCACCTCTTGAGCCCCTCTTCCTCCAGGCAAAGGCCAAGGTCACCTGCAGACCTCCTCAGCTGCACCACCAAGCCAAAGTCCTGCCCTCTCCCACTTGAATGAGCCAATAAACATGAATTAATGAAAAACCAAGGCACAGTACGCAGCATTGTTCCACCACTGGTGTTAACCTTTGTTCAACACAAGTAAAGCTTAGTAAAGCTCAGGTTTAGATTAGAAAAGGCAGCATTAGTTTCTTGTTAAAAGCATTTACAGCATCTCTTTATTTCCTTACAACCATGCAGACGACTCGGGCTGCCAGGGTGATCCCCTACCCCCCAAAATCTGCCCCTCTGTGCCTTGCTGAGGGAGCACTCCCCCTTCCCCTGTGCTGCCCCTTTTTAAGCTGCAATCCAAGCCTTACTGGTGCTCACAGAAATGATGAAGTGGAAGCTGACACATGTTTAAGCTTTCCTAATTGTCCCCTACGGTCTAGTAAGTATAATTACCAAATAATGCCTGGGAACACCACTGCATCCTTGGCAATTAGGGTGATGGCACAGAAGAGCCACCAGCCCTCCCAGCATCTCCTGCTGCAGGTCCCTGGCCATCCACCTCATCCCAAAGCCTCAGCATCCCACAGGCATTAGCAGAACAGCACCCAACATTCCACCTTCCTCCAACCAGAGCAGCTGCTGGGGATTTCAGGCCATAAAAATAACAAACTGCCAGCATTGTGAGGATCAAGAGCTCAGAGGAAGGATGATGAGGCTGTACAAATGGTTTATTTGCACTCCACACCAGCTGCTCCCATGTACAAATGCTCTGGCCAGGATTGTTTCACCTGTGGGTCTCGTCCCTCAGATCCTGTGGCCCCATCCTGCTGCAGAGCCATGAGATGGAGCTGTGGCAGACACCACCCTCAACACCCACAGTGCCACAGAACCAAAATGAAGAAGGGCACAAAGCAGAGAGGACTGCAGGGGAAATGTTTTAGCCACTGATAAAAATAACAAAGCTCGTGCACCCTTTTCTTACTCTCAGATCTCTGCTCTTTCCAGCAATCCTGTGCCTGCCCTCAACAGAATTCCTTCTCAGATAAGAGGCAGAGTCAGGTCTGCACAATTCATCAGCTCTGAGCAACCTGCTCAGCCAGTTCTCAGTGAGTTTTGTTTTTAAATCACCTATTCTGAGAAATGTCACTGCTGTCACTGGGAGGATGGAACACCCACACCAGGCACCCGAAAACCCTGCCAGGAGTGGGCAAGACTGCAGTGGCTCCTGCCCAATGGTGCTGGCATCCTGCAAGAGCTGGTGATGGAGGCTCCAGAAATTCCCTGCCCCACCTGCACCCTGGGCTCAGCAGCCAGCTCAGGGTACATTCACCAACAGCTGCAGTTATTGTAAACCTGAAGATCGGCTGTAAGTATTCCTGGTAAAAAATGCTAGTGTGAGCTGACAAGAATAGCAGCGTTTTCACACTGATTTTAATTGCATTTTAGCCATGCTGAAGTTAATTTTTTTTTTTTGCTATAACTCCAAAATGTGTCTGCCTCTAAATGGAGGCTGAACACAGATTTGCTTGCTCGTGAGCACAGATCTTGCAGCATCTTAGGAGATCAAAAGCTAGAGGCCAAAATAACTAACTCTTTGGGGACAAGGCAATTAAAATAAGCAGAGATAAATATTTATGTATTTCTTTAAAAAAAAAAAACAAATGAAAAAAACTACTGTAAGGTCTGTCAGGGATCCTTAAGGGCCATGGGCTGCTCTGCCCCTGCCTCACTTCAGCTCTTTCAGTGTCTGCACAAGTTCTGGACCTGTTGGCACTGCAGCTGGGCTCCAGTTCTGCTCCTGAATTCCCACAGCTGACCCAAGAACATCATTTGGTAGGAGCCAGGCACCCTCCCACACTTTCAAATAAGAATAATATACAGAGTACAAACAAATCACAAGTTGATTATAGAGCCAGTAATAGCAGCTAAGAAAGCACTGGAAGGTAAATATCCGCTCAGGTGAGATAATTCTGCCACAGAACCAAAGTCCTACTCCATAACAGACCAGCTCCTATTAACAGGTGAGTATTCCATGGGGTTTACCTGCCTCTCTTCCCCAGAGCTTCCATCCCTGACATCACAGCTGCTGCTGAAGTCATCATAAGCCTGAAACTTTTTATATACAAAATGCGAAATATGTTCTTCAAGTGACCCTCCAGGATCTCAGGAGCTCTGAAGGGATGAAATCCAACCACTGGCAACCTGCTGAACAGATAAAATAAAATTAAATCATTAAGATGTTCTCTAAGGACAAGCTCAATGATTTATGGGGGTTCTTGACAGTTTACCCTTTGCAACTTTAAGAAACAGCAAGAAAGTGATCTGTGGGGAGAAAAAAAAATTTAAAAGGAAAAAGAGTACTTTGATCACTCCAGCAGTGGACAGCAATATCAAATGATTGTAGTTCACAGCAAATATTAGACCAAAAATGTTAGATCTCCTGCTTCCTCCTCCACTGATGGAACAGGACCACAGCCTTCCTCAGTGCTGACGATGAGGATGGTCATGCCAGAATTTTGCTCACACGTCTTTTGTAAAATCCCCTGGAAGGGAGGATGCAGTGACTCATGTACTGTCTGCTCTCCTTCCTCTGTGCCCAGCAGGTGGGCTGAAGCACAGGACCAACACTTCCCACCTTTTGTACAGCTGCTACTTCACTCCTCAGGCTTTTCTGCCAGTTTTGTTCATTTTGTTTTTGTTACAACTTAAAATTTTGGCAGCAGCTCTCTGGGTCTTGAGAGAATCAGCTCTTGACATTTTCACCTTCTGCTGGTGGGGTTGTCTGCAAATGTCAGAAGCATCATCACATTCCTAAAGCTCCTACACTTGAAATCACACCCCATGGACCATCACAGTCCTGCTTTTATCTGAAGTACATTCAACATGTTTGAAGCCTGAAAGTACTTCTTGAGGGGCATTACTTCTTTTCAAGATTAAGAGAACGTCATGAAAAGACAGATTCTGCAGCAACTTTACTGGGATATAAAATAACCAGAATTAGAAAGTTATGCTGCTGTCCAAGACAAGACAGAGAAGGAAGCAAGGACACCAGGAGGTGAAGCTTCCACACTTCTGATGGGGTTTGTTGCTTTGGAGCAGGATTCATGGAGAAGCAGTAACAGTGCTGGGACAGTGAGCAGGGTTTGGGTTGAGCCTGTCTTGGCTCCAGCTCTTACCCAAAGCCCAGAGCCACACTGGGCAATGCCTTTTGGCCTGGGCAGTGTCCTCCTCTGGGTTTTTCATGGCAAGAAAAGCCAAGTCTCTGCAGAAGGAAAACAGGAAATGGGAGTCTGGCTGTGGAGCCCACCCAGCACATGTTCATCCCAGAGCACTTGCAGCTCACACAAAAACTTTCTGTTTCTTTTGAATGCTTCTCATGGATTCCTCTGGATTCTCAGTAACTGTCTGAGCACTGCGAATAAGTCGTGTTTCATCGTGAAAGCCTCTATTGTTTTTTTTTCTACTTTTTTTTCAGCATGCTGCATTTAATACCACCCATTGGCTCCAAGAGCACTAAGAGAAATAGAATCCACTGCTAGAAGCACTCAGAAAAGTCAAATCCCTTGTTTAGGGACATGTGGGGGACATTTCCATTGGAGTCAGCTTGTAATGGCTCCATAGGGAACAGAACAGAGCCATCAGCTCAGCACAGGCTAAGCTCCACATCCAAGCAATATTCATTAAAATACCAAGAATATGAACTTCCCCCTACTTCCCCAAAAAATCAACTGTTTGGGGAAATGTATGGCAAACAGCATGATGCATTTGCAAGTAACAGCTCCACTCAGGTGCTGGCAATGCCTCTGGAAGCTGGAAGAGATTCTGAACATGTACATCAGAGCACTGAGTCATGATCAGAGCTTTAATCTAAATTTGTTCCATTGATGTGGCAGATTTGTTCCACACCGAGCTGTTTACATTTCAATGTGCAAGTGAGTAGATTTAGCTCATGTTTCAGACTTCTAAAAGTCAAAATATTTCTTAGAAACACAGTCCATTTAATTTTGCTTGTTCTTTGCTGCTGGAACACTATTAATATGCATGCTGCTTTTATTTGGATACCTTCCTATCACTCTTCAATTCATTTCTAGTGGGCACTTCTCCAAAACCATAATCCCCCACACAGGCAATTCACTTGAGAGTGGGGCTCAATGGTCCTTGTGGGTCCAAATATTCTGTGATTCTGTAATACCTCTACAAATATTCTCTGTGGTCCCAGCCCAGAGAAGGTCAGAGACAGCCTGGACTGCAAAACAAGATAAGGCATAATGCAGCAAAGATCATCTCCATGTGCTAATCAGCACTGATGAAAAACAAATTTAACATTTTTCAAATCCCTTAAGTGTAATCTGATGGGCTGGAGTGTCTGAATCAACCAAAGCTTCCAGCAGAGCTGGTGATGTCAGAGCCCAGGGAGGGAGGGAGCAGGTCCTGTGCCATCAGGTACACACAACTCTTTATAAGGTACAACTTCAGAACTGTTCATTAGACAAATCCACAAATGTGGATTTGCAAAAAGAGCAAACCCATGACTGGCTCTTGCTGGAGACAGGCGGTGATTGCCATCAGACAGGTGCAGGAGATAACTGGATTGGGAGACCCATAAATGCAGCTTGTTGGGATTGGAAGCTCTGTAACAATTTTAAAGGAGAAGGGAAAGAATGCCCCAAAGCCATCTGCAGTGCCTGTGAGGAGGAAAAGATCCTCAAAGCCCAGCACATACTGAAATCCTGCTCGTGCAGAGACTGAATCATTATCTCCTTGCAGGCACACTGAGAAGGATTTCTCCTCTCACCCATGTCCCTCTCCCACCGGGAAGGTGGAGCACATGAAGGTGTTCACTGTGCTGGAATGAGCATCAACAACAGGACAATGATCCAACATATTCCTGCCAGGAATTATTTGCAAACAGAATTCATCCATCAAGTACAGCCCAGGAAAAAAACCACATTAACATGCAACAATCATCGTGAGGCCAAAAAGACAAGGAATCAGGAGGCAGAAAAACTAATTGCATGAAGGCTGCTTAATTATTTTTAAGGTTACAAGAGAAGCCTAGCAGAATATGGGCTCAATACAGCAGACATTGCAGAAATTTCTATCAATCTTATCACAATTCTGCCCTCCTACTAGAGCAGTACAGCTATGAATGCTGACCAGCATCAATTGACTGATTAAGACACAAATCTCAGTATTACTAATAAAACAGCAAGCGCCAGAAATAATAGGCACTATGAGCATGTTCAGTTTCAGCTGCAGAATGGAGAAAAAAAGAACTTTTATGGTGTCTTGCCAATAAATTCATCTCTGGGGAGCCATCAAAACAGAGGATGCCTTTCTGTAAAGCAATCACTGATGGCCTATGAGCAGAGAAAATAACCAGCTCTGCATAACAATGACAGCAGGGCATGAGCCACAGAGCAGATCCTCAGCCAAGCCTGAATGGGACAGGTCTCTGTGTCTGACAGGCTGCAAGGAGGAGAGGAATTCCAGGGCAAATAAAGAGGGCAAAAAAGGGAAAGTTAAAGAAAAATCAGAGAATGTTAAAGAGGACAGGTTAGATAAAAAAGGGCAAGGCAAAGAAAGGAACAGAGCAGAGAAATTTATAAAAATATCCACACTTTGAGCCTCTGCAGCAGTCACAGACAAATTCCTGACCTAAACAGGTTTAGACAGTGAAACTCAATCAATTAGATCCACATCCAGGTTAAACAAGATTTGAGAAGAGCAAGGGCCATTCCTGGCCTTCCTTCCATCCACAGCCAGTTCTGTGCAAATCCTTCACTCTGCTTCCAGAAGGAAAAGCAGAGAAACCTGACACAGAGCTGATGCTCTTTTCTGAGGAATATAGGAGGAAGAGGAAATATCCTTTTGCAGTGGAAGGCAGTAGAATTTTGGAAGCTGTTAAAAGCTGCAAGGAGAAGGAAAGACAAAGATGCATGATCCCATAATCCATACAGAAAAGGCAGCAGAGAAACAAGATTTGGAAAGGGTTGCTCAGGAGAAGGATGCACCATGTGCTCTTCCTGCAAGCAGGAAAAACTGAGAAGCTGCAGTCAAATGCAGCTGCTCTTTATACAATCTCTTGGATAGGACAGCAGCCAGGCCTGGGCTCTGGCAAGTCAGTGATTTACAACCTAAAATCAGAGAGTCCTAATAGAAAAATAACAGCCTGTCAGAGTAAGTGATGGTGCTTGCAGAGACCTGCCAGCCTCCTGGAGCAGCTGCTCACTGTGACCTGCAGGGAATGGGAATGACCAGGAGAAAACAGGCTTTTCTGCCAGGAGGGATGGGGGATTTCTCTGCTTTACAGGTCCTGGACAACCCCCTGAGCAGGATGTTCAGATACCCAGCAGTGCTCTGAGATCAGCAGCACCTGGTACTCCAATGGAAGAAACACAGTTTCTGCTAAAAACAAGAATATCAGTGAAAAATTAGGTGAATGCTATAAGCACAGGTGGAGAAGGAAGCACGGGGACAACTGATTAAAAACCAAGATCAAATTGGCTTTGAATAGTGGCCCAGGCAAGAAGCTGTCACCTTAGCCATGCACCAAAATACCTGGAAATTTGTACCTCCCTGTACTAGAGAAAACTGCTTTGCAAACAGAAAAGGAATTTCTGAAAGGAACCTTTTGACCCTTCCTCCATTCCCTTGCCATGGAGCACAAATTGAGGGGCTGAGGAGCAGCTCTGGCCCTGCAGCACCTCCCAGGTTTGCTCAGTTCCTAAAAAACCCAAAACGACCTGTGGTTTGAAAGGATCCAGTACACATTAACAGCAGCAACAGGACCCCAAAGAAACAATTTAAACAGCCAAATTCTAAATATTTGTGAGCAGTCAAGAATCCGCAAGCTGCTCATGGGCTGAAATTTCCCCATGTGCAAAGCTTATGTGCAAATAACAAAACAAACCCAAAAGATTCCGCAGAGATGACCCAGGTTAATCCTACCATATAATCCCATTTCCCAGCTCCTTACACAAACCCCGGGCTGGCCAGAGCACAAACTAAAGCCCAACATTACCACCTGGTGGAGATCCTCTTCTGCTACAGCCACAAGCAGAAAAATCGTTAAATTCTTTTAGCAGAGTGAAAGAAGCCAAGTTCAGGCACTGGCAGTGTTACACAAACATCGAGCTCAGTCCTGCACACCAAGGGCCCACCAGGGGCTCTGGGTTTAAAAAACACAAGTTTGGCAGCACAGAAAAATTACTTTTTCAGAGAGAAAGGCAACAAGCCCACATGCAAAGCAGGCTCCACATGCCCATGTCATTTCCCTTAAGTCCATCTATAGAGATGTCAGAGAGGATGCACAAGAAGGACTTTTTTAGTGAGATTAACATAAAATTTACAGATAGTTAAATCATAAACAGCCACAGAAGACTCAACACTACCCTATCCACCAGCATGAAACCCAGCCATTTAGGAGCTCAGGTGCCAGCAATCAGGATTTTGGACTCTTGGAAGCAGTGATTTAACAATCACATCTTTTGTTATTGTAAAATTGTTCGAACCCCTTGTTGCAGAGACCCCCAATTCCCAGGCACAGGTTGCTCAGCCTGTGTTGCTGAGCCCACCCAAAGAGAGAAACTAGGGAGGAAACAGCAAGGAAAATAGCACAAACAATACAGCTGCAGATACAAAAAAGGTCAGATATCTCCCAGCTTTATGGCAGCCCAGACACAGAACCCTGTTTGGGCAGTTTCCAGCATCTTAAACAGCATCCATGGGGCTGCCTTCCTTGCTGGATCTCATCAGTGTTTGGGAGCTGGTGGATGGCTGAAAACAGCACAGAAGGGGATGGGAGAATGCAGAGACAAAGAGGAAAAAGGTAAGAAACAGGAATGAGATGCAAATAAAGAGAGACGCAATCAAGGAGTGTGAATTTAAAAAAATAAACAAATAAAAAGGTGGGAAGAAAAGCAAAAGGGAAGTTTAAATATTAGAAAGGTTGGTATGAGAATGTCTAAGTTGGAAGGAAGTTAATGCTAAAATCCCAGCAGCATGGCCTGGCCCCATTGTGCAGTGGAGAAATCCCAGAGCAAGGCACAGACCTGTCCTGCAGGAGTCTGGCTGTGTGATTTTAATGGGAGCAAAGGAAGCACCACAGATCTTACCAGTGGCTGAGCAAGAGATAAAGAATGAACTTTGTCTGGTGATGCCAGCTCCCAAGGAACGCCTGCAGAAAAGGAAGGATCTCACAGAATGAGGCTGTTGGAGCCTCAGTGCTGTGAATGCCTTGCTTTTGGGGGAGGATATGGCAGGGGAGGCCATTTGGTTTAGGCCATTGCTTCTGCTTCCTCAGGAGAGCCCAGTGGGACACAAACAGCACAGGGTGAGTCTGAGGAAAAGCAGAAAATGGAATGGAGGGCACTGACCACTGTACGTGCAGAAAGGAAAAACTGAATAAAAATCCAAATGGGAACAGGGAAGCTGCAGTATTTCTGTGCACAGAGAGGTTTGGCACAGACAGAAGCTGAAGGTGCATCCCAGACACTGGAGAAAGGCCACGAGAGCAGCAACATTCCCCCAGGATTGCTCCAGAGAGCAAGGTTGTGTGAGGAACCACAGACTCCAGGGGTAATGCCAAGAGTGGGCAGAGCCCAGAGCCACAGCAGGATCGTGACCAAGGCCCCAGAGAGCTGGTCTGGGGTGCAGCCACCATCTCCCAGGGACACAGAAGGGGCAGCAGCATCAGCAGCAAAGTACAATTCCCATTTTGATGTGGGAAGCTACAGGGCAAGGAGAGCAGTAGGAGCGCCACTGGTCCACTGCTGTCCATATTTATATTGTGCCAGTATCTTATGAGCAATAAACATATCCAAGGACAATTTTATAGACCAGATTCACAGCCCATTTGAGACATAGCCACAATAACAGTTTGCTACACTGTCTTACACGAGGCCTTCAAAGTCCAGAGAGAATCTGTGAGTGATTGTCTCCTGGCCAGCATAGCTGTAAGCCTGGAAGAAAGTTACAAATGGTTGATAAACCATAATTTCTGCACAAATATTTTAGATATATTTAATTGTCTCTACATATCATTTCGCAGACAATAGTAAAAAAATTAAATAAACTTAAATATAACCTGCAAAGCACAGATGAGAAATGAGTGGTGACCTGAAATACTTCATGAATAAGAAATGAGCAGAGTATCCGGGAGCTGCCAGCACTGCTTTACATTAGGGAATGCTCAGGGCACCCCCAGGGACCCCTTTCCCCTAAGGGAGGCACAGACCCCCAAGGTCCTGGTGTAAAGGAGGCATTTACCCCTTTGAGCAGCATCCCATCTGTGATGCAAGGCCATGGCACAGCTGTCCCTCCCACTAGGGAGGAGATGCTGACACATTTGTTGTCACAGATATCAAAGAGTTTGGTGCCAGGTCTGCAGAGGGAGATGCTGTGACAGCAGTAACACCGTGGTGGCTTTGCACACTTTTAACCTCAGGCACCCACAGCCCTTTCCATAGCATGCAGGGTCCTGGATGTGCTGTGACATCCCTAAATCACAAAACAACTGACAAAGGCAACATTCCTTTGATTCCCAAGAAAAGGAAACTGCGTGGCCCCAGAACAGGCAGGATTTTTTGTAAATGTCACAGAATCACTGTCTGGTTGGAAGGAACCTTAAACCTCACCTAGTTTCAACCCCCTGCCATGGCCAGGGACACCTTCCACTGTCCCAGGTTGCTCCCAAACCCATCAACCTGGCCTTGAGCACTTCCAGGAATGGGGCAGACAGCTTCTCTGGGCAACAGCTCCACCCAGCAGAGTGACATTGCTCAGACCCACCTTATTTTTGATGATTGATTAATAGCCTTTGATTAATGTCCCCTGCTGCAGAAAAGAAACAGGCTGTTTCCAGAATTCAGGCAAAGGCTGCCACCATCTGCCCCTCTAGACTCCACTGTCACCTGAAGTGACAAACAGGCTTCCTCATGCCTCTGCTCTTGGATGAGCTCTGTCCCAAAAGAGCTGTAAGTCAAATGTTTTTCAGCCACAGCAACCTTTAGAGACAAACTAAAAGTTCAATAAAAACTTCACAAACAATGTCAGCTTGAAGGTCACTGATGCCAAAAAGGACAGAAAGAGGAATCAAGGGTCCAACTGCACCCCTCCAGAATCACCCTTGAACTCAGCCTAGAAGGCTTCACTCAGCCAGCAGGAACCTAAGTGAGGATGAGATGATTCTGTTTAAACAGACCCTCCTATGAAATTTTTAAAAAATTGTTCATTCTCCACCTCAGTTCCTAAAAGGCAGCAATACAAATGAAAAGTATTTCTCTCAGACATACTCATCAATCCATGCAACTCCACCTTGTGACACTGCCCTGTCCCTGCTGTCTCAGCAGCCAGGTGTGCAAACCCCGAAATCTCCTTGGAGGGTTTTACTCTGGATGAAGAAGAGAGAGAGGTACAAGATCAAGGAAAAAGCTGGGAGTGGGATGAAGTAGGAGAGGGGTTATCTCATATCATATTTCACCTCATTGAAAACCTTTGTAATCCCTAAAGAATCAGGAATGTTTGGGTTTTGAAGCACAGAATCAAGACTGGAAATGGAGGGACCTTGCAGCAGAGGGGGGATGCAATCCAATACCTACTTACGGTGGAGTTGGAGTCTGTATCCTTCTGCTAAATGTCTATAGAACTTTTGCACTTTTCCTTAGAAATTCATGCTCTAGTCCTGCCCTGACTTAGTATCAGAAAGGGAAAAAAAAGTGTTCAATGTGGAATTTAATTCTATGAGTTCATTTCACCATGGACACAGACTGTTTTTGCAAGAGGCTCTTAAAATTTTAGTCTCCTCCAGCCCCGGTGCAGTCTCTCCCCAGGTTGGTTTAACCTCAGTTCTTTCAATCTTCCTGAATAGGCTATTTTACCTCTAAATCCAGACCCCATGAAGGAGAATAGCTGTCATAACTTATATCCTGATTTGCCTTTGTAACAGGCACAATCTTCCACATTCATGGTCTCGTATACAATAGCCTAACCAGACTGGTTAAACCCAAAAGAGAATCCATTTGAAGGAGTCATTTATCACCAAATCTATTACTTTCTAAGAGACATTCTTAAATGAGGAACTGGTTTATTAAGCCAATTCCATCAGGGAGGATGCTGATGTTTTCTATTTGATGGAGAAATGAATGCTTAAGGAGCAAACACATTTCCTGGCAGCACAAGAGAACCAGTTAAAGTGGAAAACAAATCCCAGCAGCTCTGGATGCAGGGCTGGGCCTCAGAAACACCCTAGAGTCAGAATAGCTTTCCAGCATGAGATCCCTGCTTCTGAATTTGGGTTGCACATAGTCCAGTGACATCACTGCACAGCACCAAAGGGAGCAGAATTAATTACTGAGGTTCTGTGGTGCTGACAGGAGGAACTGTGGAAGATAGCCCTGAAAATAAACACCGCCTACCACTGGTAACAAATGGTGCTCCTTTTCTTTCTTCCTTTTTTTTTAAGTACATCAGGAAATTACTTTTGCAACTGCTACTCCTTCAGCTTCATCTTTCATCCCAGAGGACAGTGTCATTAGCCAGGCTGTGAAGCATCAGTCAATATCAGCCTTCAGAAAGCATCATCGATGTCTCTATTGTTAATATTATCTCTAATTTCTTTCATTGCCTGCAGAACCTATCCAAACCTGTGAAAACAAGCATTGTAAATTCAGACCTAGACTTAACCAAGTAATTCATAACTGAGAAAAAAAGATCATAAACATGGCAGGCTGTAATAGATGTATCAAAAGGGAACCCCAGAAGAACCCTGCGGCACACTTCCAGAGTTTCCAAACCATTTATTAGAAACCTGAATTGTGCAGTTCATGGCCAGACAGGTATGACAAAGTTATTTTTAAATTGGCTATTTGGACATGCTGTTTCCAGTTTGCACACATATCTGCAGTGATTTTGCACATAGAACAAACCACTATGTAACTCAGAAGTATTAAACTTGCATTGTGATTACCACTCACTAATCAAAATTTCCTAAATTGGTCAAAAGGGAATCACAGGTTGCAGCTGTTATCTTGCCTTACTACTGGAAGCCTGGAGCCTGAATACTATTGCCTTTAAAAATTGAATGTTTGAAGGAGGAAGCAAAGGAACATTTTTCATAAGAAGCATGTCATAAATTAGGAGGAGAGGAAATTCATTTCCTCAAGTATTTCCAGAGATGTTTCCCAGGCAGTTTGTTGTTTCCTATAAGTGATCAGAAATAGTATCTTCCTCTTGTTAAGCATGAGAGGTACCTGTGAAAAGCAGTCATTGACCCCTGCCTGAGAGCTTCCTTGACTAAAAACCAGTCCAATTCCTGACTGGATCACGTGGAGTTGGACAGCACAGGCAATCACTGTGTCCTGCAGAAAGGGAGGAACAGGGGTGGTACAGTAAATGTGCTGGAAATGGCTTCTAATTATGCCAGGGGGAGGTTTAGGTTGGATATCAGGGGAAATTTCTTCTCTGACAGGGTGACACAGGTGGCCCAGGGCAGTGTGGAGTCCCCATCCTTGGAGGAATTTAAAAGCTGTGTGAATGTAGCACATTTGGGGACAGGGTTTAGTGGTGGCCTTGGCAGTGCTGGGGGAACAATGGGACTCAGTAATCGTGGAGGGCTTTTTCAACCCAAACTATTCATTGATTTTTACAAATCTGACACTCTCTCTGAGGAAAGGCCTCTGCTTGCAAAGCTTTAGCACCCCAGGCAACCCCTCACAGCTCCTGCCAGCGTGAAGATGCTTCACACAGATCAGCCTTACCTGAAACAGAGCTAAAGCATTACCTCCAGCTCTTTGTGTCCCACATTGCAGCTCTGTCACTTGCTGTGGTGCCTCTCACCCTCGCAGCAGCACGTTCCATCTGTTTCCACCTCCCTGTGCATTGCCAGCTCACAGGGAGAGGCTCCAGGCTGGCTGCCCCACCTCTGCTGTGGGGCTTCTCCTCATCCTGACAGCCACTGCCACAAACCTCTCCTGCCGTTTCCCTCCCAGAAAGCCCTTCCTTTAAAGAAAAGCCAAGATTAAACACAGGTTTATATTCAGGTCCCACCTCCACCATCCCTCATTTTAATCTCATCTGCTCATCACTCCATAAATATCAACCTGCAGAGCTTTGGACATGTTAAGATTTATATCCGTGCTGTCCCCTGAGATTTAATGCCTCCTGAATGTCCATTCATCCTTAGGCATACCCTGGGGACAAAACCAGAGTCAGAGAAGATTGACAGGCAACCATTTCATGAAATATTTTTAAGAGGAAAATGTCCGCAAAACATCTGTTGGACTTGAAAACAAAAAGTACTCCAGTTCCTGAGTCCTACAGTGCTGATAGGTCAGACAAAAGAATTTTTTAATATATAAATGCATCTCTATTTATATATAAATAATAGAAATGTATATAACATAGCTATATATAATATGTAATATTATTGTCGGTTGTCATATGGTTTCAATATTTATATATTGTTTAAATAAATATTTATACCTCTAATAATACATATCAAAGTTAAATATATATTATCTAAAGGTCACAGTTCACAAAGCCAGCCAGCTGTGTTGAAAAAGAGAAGAATCATTTTTATAGAGTAGCCTTTGCCTCCTCAAAGTTGGGGTTGCCTTCTGAAAACTTCCTTTTTGGTCTCAAAAGTTTCCGTTTGGTTTAACTTTGTTCCTTCTCTATGGAAAAAGAAAAGGAAAACATTTAAGTGGAAGATAAAGATTGTCTTATTGACAGTTTACATCTGCATGGCCTCAAAAAGATCCTTTTCTTCCAGAGAGCCTCATTCTTCAGCTTAACAGGTGTTACTCAAAAGAGAAACCCCGTTTGTTTGCCTTTCTTTGGCTGGACTTTGTCCATATCAAACCCAGCTCCCTTCCTGCAGCACAGCAGGACCCCTCTGTCCTGCCCAGTGCCTCCTCTCCAGCCACAGAACACTGCACTCTTCCTTTCCCTAGGGCTATCTTCCCACACCAGACACCTTTGCAGTTTTCCCTGTACCACTCCATGGCACCATTTTGCTCTTACACATTTATCCTCTTCCATTATCCTTGCAACCTCCTCCAATTTCTACTCCCACACACACCCACCACGTTCTCTGGTCACACATTGAACATCCAAACAGAATTTCTGTGAGGAGCCAACAGGCCCAGACACATCTCAGCCCAGTGATGTCACTCACAAGGTGGCTCAGGTCTCCTTGCTGCAGATCACGCTTTGGATTTGCTCCCTGTGTTCAGAGCATCACCAGAGCAGCGCTGCACTCCCTCCACCCGCTGCCATTTCACTGCAATTAACCACAAGTGGTTATTATGAATTGGACACGGATCCATCTCATCTCATTTTCGCCACATTAGAAGATCAGTAATTGCTCAGCTGTCCTGACACAAATTCCCTCTCCTCTACCAGTAATCTGCAATAACAGCCCATGTTATTACTCCCTTTTTCTTGTACTAGTACAGGATTAGAGCACAGGGTGTGCACCATCAGACTGGCCTGAAATCCATGGTACAGCCCTTTGAGTTTACACCCCATCTTGCAAAATACACCTTTCCCTGTGAGCAGCAGATTCCAGCCTTATCCTTGACAGGATGCCCTCAACTCCCACTCCTGAACCCGTTCCTGTGAAAGGACATTCCACCAGACAGCCTACGAGATGACTGAGTGTTCAAGCAGCCACATTAAACCATGATATGATATGACAACAAGAAAGTTTCTGGCCTTTATTTGAAGGCTTTTTACCAGTTACAGTAAGAATTGTCATTGCAAACCAGGAATTTTTTTAAAAAATGAATAACAAAAGTTAAAAAAAAACATCCACGAGTCCACCTGCAAGTAAGACATGTTGGTACAGAATGGAGACACGAGCTTTTGCTTCTTCCATTCTGTTCGTTTTTCAAAGAACTGATAGAACTAGGATACTAGGAAAGGTTGGATGCTATGGGAATCATTCCAGCAGGTGAGCATTTAACAGCATATACTGTACCAGGGTAACAGAGTAGCTATGTTTAGTCTATGGGTTTGAGTTGAGCCTATTGTAATTTGCTTCCAAAAAAGGACATTAAAAACCACATTGTGCCAAGATGTTATAACGGAGCCATAAGTTGGCTACCTGAGTTTGTCCCCATTCTATTGATGACTCATCTTGGTAGCAAAGTGATGTAAGCAGCTGGAAATCTGAGCAGTGTGGCTGGCCAGATTGCCACTGCAATTCAGCTTTATAATGCACATCCAGTATGTCCACACACCCATCGGCCTCCCAAGGCACACCAGCAGCAATTCTGACCCAGCCTTCTCTTAGCAGGAAAGGCCATTTACTTGCTTTGACCAAAATCAACCCATCTGATGACCTGCTGCTTCCCAGTTCCACACATGCAATCCTCTTGGAAAGAGACTTGAAGCAACCAGGTCCCAGTGTACAACTTCTGACCTCCCAAAAGACATCTTCACCTTCAGCCACATCCTGCTGCCATCTTTTGCCTTGAGTTGCTGGAATAATGGAATATTTAGAGTCGAAAAAAAAAATATGCTTCCGACTTCAAAGCAAGGAAGTAATGGGAAAGAAGATTTTATGTGCATCAAACCCCAGGTCTACGTCCACACTTCTGCAGTCCAGCCCCAGCTGTGCCACAGCAGCAGGCAGTGCCAGCAGTGCCTGTTCTCCACAGCAAGGCACCCACAGAGCCCTCAGGGACAGGGAAGGTGCTCCCCAGCACAGGAGCAGCCCTACAGGGATCACTTCCCATTCCAAGGCCAGATACATCCCATGAGCCTTTCTCTGCAGATGCTGGTCTGTGCACACAGCTGTGACAGGAACATTTAAGCTCACCTAAGAAACACAATTCAAGTCAAACAAATCAACTCAGTTTACACTCAGTCTGCTCACAGAGCCTGGTGACAGAAACAATTTAACAGCTCGTTTGCCTGTAACTCCTAACCAGTGTTTTAGCAGTTTCAAAACACCTTAAGTACACCTAAAGTCTGGTGACAGTATTCCTGTAACACATCCCTATCCCCACACCAAGAGGAAGAGGAGGAACACCACACTCACATCCCCCATTGACTTGTAGGAGGGAAAATACAGAAAGAAAAAAAGAATTAAAAATTAAAACAACCATTTGTACCAGCACATTCCAAACAAGGTTCCAAGACTACTGCTACTGAGGTTAGCAATGCCTGGGGCTGGGGAATGGAAGCTGAAATTCCAGGTCCTGCAAGCTTCACCATGAAACTACCACGGGCTTCAGCTCTGCCTAATCGTATCTGAAAGCATGAGAGACTCCAGCAGACATGACACTCTTGAAATACAGAACTTTATTTAGAAACTGCTTAAAATAGAAAAACCCTGTCAAGAAAAATCCAAGTCAAATATGGTTTCTCAGTAAAATGGAGTTTTAGGGCAACAAAAGTCTAAAAGGCCACAAGAGAAATAGCACCACTGCAATTTTAAACAATGGCTAGAAACTTGCATTTTTGGCATTCACTGAATTTGGGTTTTTCTCTGAACTTCACAAAGATTCATGCACTACACAATTACCATAAAATGCTCTCCTACACACATTTTAGGACAAGCTACCACCAGAAACAAATGAATACAAGCACAACAGGACTGATCAATCTCAGTAGTGAAGGGGGGTCAGAAGTCTTGCAGGATCTTGCCAAACACAACAGAAATGAGGGGCATGATAGCAAAAAAGGACAGTTAAGGAAAGTATTTTAAATATTAATATTTAAGTTAGTCTCAGTACTGTATTTTCTGCAATAACATTAGCTCTGTTAGCCAGCATCTTTTAGTTTTTACCCCAGAAGACTACTGAACTGGCAAGTGTTATTACTAATATGCCCTGGTTCAAAGGGGAGGGAAAAAAAAAAAAGAAAGCTGACAGAAAAATATCATCCTCGTGTGCTCAATTCACTTTCACTCAAAGCCAGTTGCACAGTGCAAGTCCTGTTACAACTATTGGGCGTGTTCAGCATTCCCTGGGATGGGAAAGGGAGAAGTGAGAGAACAGAAGGGATTCCAAAAGAAATGTAAAGAAATAGAACAAATAAAAACAAGAGCCAGGAAGGAAAGTTACTTCTGAAGTACATTTTAGGCAGTAAGACTGTGTGCCCTTTGCTTTGTTTTGCTTTTCTTACAGAAAACACAGTACGTTTTGGCAAAGCCACAATGCCACAGAAAAAGGCTTCAGCACTCTTCAAGGTAATTTATGTGTCTCAGCTGTTCATACTCCCTCTAATCTTGTGACAGGCAACGTTAAGGCCCATTTCATCGAGAACTAATCACTTAGTAAGCAGCTTTACATAGGAATGGAGTTTTGTTTTAATAGCCCCTTTTGAGCACTTGCTGACACAGTGAGACTGCCACGCAAGGGCTCTCAGACAGCAGTGAATGGAGTTAAACAAACGTCTACCCCAATATGAAGCACATAAAATCTCCCATCACATTACTTCAATTTGGCATATGGAAGCATATTTTAAATACTCTTAAGGCATTTATTATAATTTCTGTTCTGCAATTTCACATTAACTCAATCTTTCTGTGAGTCAGTCTTTTAATTTCTCTACTGCACACCGCCTTAGATACAAAAAGAGTCTTCCCACAAACCAGTGTTTTACCAGCAAACCATTCTGCAACGAGTTCCAAATATTCAGCCTCTTGCTCCCTAAATATACCACCTCAATGTGAATACTGCTCTGCTACAGCGTGAGAAAGAGCTCCTAACTCAAACCCACTGTAAAAGTGAAACTTCCGCAAAGTGCACTTTAAGAAGAGGTACTTTTTGCTTATGAAAAGAAACCAGTGAGTCCTCTAAGAATAAAGTGGAGTATTTTACAGTTAAGCACATGATCTGGGGCAAAGAATTCTGATGTTGCTGCTCTGCTGGTACAGTATGTGGTCTGTTAATACTCTTCTTGTTCCTCCTGTGGCGCTCCTTCGTCAGGTATCACAAAGCCTTCCTGAAGGGGAAGAAAACAAGTGCTTTAATGAAAATGTGAGGTCAAACCAGTTCCTGGCTACTCTGTAGGTACTTTTTTTCCTCTTACTTCAGGTAAAACACCCTTAAGTCACTGTTTAGTGTCAAGATGTATTACCAGAAGTATTTTCCTCATCTTTGATCTATTTGTTACATACTACTCATGAAAGGTCTACCTTATTTGCTGTCTGACTACAATTAAGTTATCTGATACTTTATTACAGGAAAAACCTAGGCCGTAAACCTCACAGGGAAAAAAAAAAAAAAGGTAGAACTGGAGGGAGCCCTGGAAAGCAAACCAGCTTCCAATTACAAGGGCAGGAAGAACTGTGCAACCCAGTCTCTAACAGATTACTTACATCTGTGGCATAAAGAATTTCCACAATCCTCTGCAACACTGGATCGTTCTCCCCTTCATTCTCCTGGCAGATCAATTCAATGTTCCTCAATTTGCCAAAGTAGAAGTCTCTCTCCTTCTCCAGATCTTCAACAGTCATTTTCAATGCGTTGATCTGCCAAGGGGCATCAATAATAATTATACCCACCAGAGACAGAATTCAGTAGGATCTATGCAAAAGGGGCATCCCAAAAGTTCTCAGAGGGTGCTGATATGCAAAGCACTTCAGCAGTAACCAGGATATGGGGGGAGGGAGGACTGTGAGAGGAGGGAAAAGGGCCATTTCTCAAATTTTAATATCACTGCCACAACAAACATCCACTCCAACACATACAAATCCACTTGGAAAGACTAAAGGCTGATTCTATGAAATAGGTAAAGCACTGCTGGCCTGCAGCTCTCTCTGCTCACACATTCTTTCACGACCACTCTCCTGCCGACAGCAGGTTCAGTTGTGTTGCACTCCGGATTTCAGCGGAGGAGCAGCTGCTCATAGCTCTGTTGGAATGCTGGGAGAGCTGCAACACAGCTGTGGGAATACTTACAAACCCTGCTATGTGTGACACAGCCCATACTGGGGTGAAATGTCTGGGCACTCGTGTGCTACAAGGAGGGGTTTTGCTTCCATCAGGAGAGCAAGATCATTGTAACAAAGGGTTCCAATGAAGTGATTTAAAATGAGCTGATTCAGATTGTTTTTGTCCATCTGACCCAGACATTGTGGTATTGGAAAAACAAACCTGCACATAACTCTATCAAGCAGAGGTCAGTCACAGGGCTGTGCTGTACACACCTGCTCGATCAATCCCGCCGATTCATCATCTCCTCCACCCTTTTTGCCCATGCCAGGCCCAGCTTTGGGACCTGCTGGGGTCCTCTGTGCAACAATGGGCCTCTGCGGGGCTGCAAGATCAATTCATCAGTTAATTCAAATTCTCCCTCCTATCATAGGTACCACCCCCCTCCAAACACGCTTAGGCATGAAAGAGTTTGAAGATATGTTCCTTCCTTAGCTCCACGTAACATGTCCTTTCTTTTTGGCACACTTGGCACCAATCCTTGCCATTTTCTCTTTTATAGAAGACTGTTCTTTCTGTAGCCTCCAGACACCTGGGTACTACAGCAGCCTCAGTCTTTGAGCCTGGCATGTCTGAAACAAGACGCAAAATACTAGAATCCCATACACTGATTTTAAACAGCAACCCAGTCTCCATTTCCCCAGAGATTTTCATGATCTAGATCATCTTTTAACTATTTTCTCTACCTGCACTGCCAGTACCGAGAGATTTCCTGGTTTTGTTCACAACTGGAGTAACAAGGTTTGGTGCTATTGTGTCTTGGCCTTGTCGAGCAGCAACAGGATCATATTCCTTCCCGTCATAGTTTGCATCAAAAAATTTTTTGAACCACTGAACAAATTCAAAGTTGTCCTGAAATTTTCCTTTCACTAATTTATCCACAGGAATTATCTGAAGAGAAGGAAAAAGAAAAAAAGAAAAAAAAAAAAAGTCAGACTCATATTAAGGGCAAAGACTCTCAGTTTTTATATAAAGTTTTCAAGTTAATGCACTCAAACGATATGCAAATTTAATTCTTGTCCAGTCTAGGGAAAATCCCCCTTGACCACAACTATGCCAAATAACAGAATTTTTGTAATTATTGGAATGAAAAATCAATCATCCTTTGCCTTTGAGGGTCCAAATAATTTTAAATAATTCTGCAGCAAAATTTCTGCTAGATCAAGTTTACAGACAAAACTTCTTGCTGTCCACACGAAGCTGGCTCTGATGAATCTGAACTGATGACCAACTCCAGAACTGATGAAGAGCTAAACATCGCTGTTACAGCAGGCTCCAGCTTCTCTGGCATGAGGTATATAACTAAAGACTATTAAAAAGATGCAACAAATAGTGAAGTTCTGTTTGTAGGGAAAAATTCTTTTTCATAAGGCATTTGGAAGCCAGGCTGGTCAGAACTGTCATTCCATCTGAGCAAGCCTTTTCACAATTCCACTTTCACTAGCTAAAAATCACATATTTTTAATACCTGGAGGCATTTAAAAGCCATGCAGATGTGGCACTTGGGGACATGGTTTAGTGATGGGCTTGGCAGTGCTGAAAGAACAGTTGGATTTGATGTTCTCAGAAAGATTTTCCAACCTTAACAATCAGGTAATTCTATATAGTTGTGAAGAGGAATTTGGAATCCTTAGGAGTATCATAGCAGTAGGTTATGGGAACATACCTCCTACAAAAATGGTCCAAAGAGGAAGCTCAAGTAAACCTTATCTAACAGACATTTCAGTATTATTTTGTGCCACAGAAGTTGCACAGAATTAAAAGAACTGGAAACCTGACCTTGGCTGGAATAAAGCAAAATGTATCCTAATTGATGTGAGGACCCAAGGCAAACCAAAACAAAAGGTTTTGAGATTTACAAACCAAAATCAAACTCTGTTCCCAGATGTATTCAGTTTTAAATCTTACAGTTCATCCCATGTACATTAACATTAAAAGCAAAGAGTCAGTTACAGCCCAGCTTACTTTGTCAACACCCATTCGCTTAAAACCTGCTTGTAGAACTTTGAAGTTTTGAATGTACTCATGTTCCAATTTTGCTTGAAATTTCACTTTCTTGAGTGCTACAGAACCTGGGAAGAGCATGTCCATGAA
Source organism: Sialia sialis (assembly GCA_009812075.1). Classification (NCBI taxonomy): domain Eukaryota; kingdom Metazoa; phylum Chordata; class Aves; order Passeriformes; family Turdidae; genus Sialia; species Sialia sialis. The sequence goes on along the minus strand of VRYO01000116.1, from coordinate 206,708 downwards.
CTGACAGTATGCAGCACCTGCCAAAAGGAAAGAACACAAATCCTGGGATGAATTAAGTCAGCTCAGCTCACTAACCTTCCTGAGTTTCTTTCCAGTCAGGTCAGCAAACTGACCTGACTCACTCCTCATTCACACAAGCCCTTTAAAGGCAACAAAGGCAAGAAAACAGGAACCTTCAGTCTCCTTTTTAGTGCAGCATGGACATAAATAAGTTTAAAGGGCCTGGAGAACCAAACTTTTGGGCTCATGACTTAAACTCTCATGAATAAGAACAAACCTGCCTCTGTAATTCCAAGGGGAAAAAAATCTAATGAATAACTTGACTTCCCTTTTTTCATGGATATCAGTACAGATCTGATATGTTACATGAGTCTAACAGACATGTAACCTTCTCTTAACAATACTAATAGAACTAAATCAGAAAAGGCATTATTCTAAAAATTGTATTTAACCATTATGGAAATCCTAACACATTTACCTCCTACAAACAGAACCTATACACAATTCAAGGTGCTCTCCAAGATAAGAGGCTAATTAAGCTGAATTATATTTAAAGTAGGCCTTAATCAAAGAACCAAAATAAGATAAGTGCTTCTTCCTATTACTTTAAATCCTTCATATCCTCCAGTTCAGTACTTGCTGTAGTAAAAGAGAGATTCAGTTCAGCCACAAAGAGTGGACAACCACCTGCATATCTGTAGAATATATATACATAGTAAAAAAAAAGTGGTTTTAAACTAGATCCTCACCCTGCAGTGATGATACAGAACCATTAAAAGCACAAGCACAACATTCAAAGCATCATTCCCACACCAACATGAATGAATTAAGGAGCAATGGGAATCCTAACCTAACCCATCCAACAGCTACACAAGCAGCTCTTGGGAGCTACTGAAGGCCAAGAAGGAATATAGAAGGGCATTGCCCTCAACAACTCCATCTCTACCACATCCTCTAACTGTTCACTCTACCAAGATACTTTGCAGGCACTCCCACTTTCACCTGCCATCAGAAGACTGATGTCATCCACTGGTGCAAATAAAAACAACAAACCAGCTCTTGCTGTTTGCCCTCCACTGTTCTCAGTTCATTTGCTGCAGAACTGCAATCCCAACTCAAACACAGAGGAGTTGCCAGAAACCAGGGGTTTGCTCACTATTGGCAGTCGGAGCGATAACTGTGATAAAACAGAGGGATCACAGCAGAAGTCAAAGGGCAGTTTTTGTGCATTTATGCAACCTCAAACTGCTCGGTCACTGCTCCCCTTGCCAAAGACAGCAAAACAAGCTTGGGAACTCCAGCTTCCACAGGACTATGACAGCAAAAGCCACTTCATCCCTGCCAAGGCACGAAGCATTTTTGCAGACACAGAAAAGGAACTTTACTCAGGATATACCACATCAACAACTCTCGGTCTTTTCCCAAAAACAGGTGAGCTGCAATTCTGCAGAGCCAGTACCAATGATTCTCACTTCAACGCAGAGCTCTCACAGCATTCAAGACACCCCAATCCCATGCAAATCAACCCTGCACACAACAGGGTTTAACCTGCCTATCTAAAAACCACAGTGCTTATCACATCCCTTCCTCCTGTGGTCCTAGATCTTTAGTTCCCTCACCCTTACAGTTCTTACATCATCTCACTAGACAAAAGCCACTACAAATACCTGTCAAATGCCTGTTGAGTCCCTTGCTTCTCTGTAATCTTTGGGATTGTTTCTTCCATAGACTCAGACACACCCTGTATCAACAGTCCAAAAACTCACTTTTAATTAATTCTTCCTTTTATTCCACCTCCAGTTTCCACATCTCTCCTTCACTGAGCAACAGCTGATCTTAAAGTCACTGTATGAACCACACTTCCACTTTTCACCTAGTGCCTGTGGAAGTTATCCAAATTACCTTGTACCCGGGCTGCATTCTTAGCCTTGGGTTTTTTTCAGCTCTTATTCCACAAACTATTACCTTTGATTCGTTCTTACAAGCCTCCTCCTCCCACACACTTCTCCCTGTGATGACACTTGACTCCATTTCTGTACCACACACACACTTCCCCTTTCCTGCCTGCTGTACATGAGATTGAGCTGTGCTGAAGTGGTTCAAGTCCAGGTAAACTGGGCTGACACAGACTGGATGTGCTCCAGGACCACGAGGAGCTGTAAACTCCTGCAGGTGACCCCACGAGTCACTGTTCTGTCTTCCTCACACTCCAGAACAAATCTGTTTTTGCTGTTACACTTGTAAGACTTACTCTATCCATGCAGACTAAAGGCATAATTCCTCATAGGAAAACACCCTCTTCCTCAGAATCTCTTTTTCACATTAACACCCATTCCTTATAGCATCTATGCTGTAGTGAGTCACGAGAACGTGCTTTTTCATTACACTGACATTATTAACAACCACTTCAATGACACTCTGACCATAACTGCATCATAACACTGACCACGAACCTGTTCACACCAGGAACTAAGCCAGGAGCACAGCTACAGCAGGGCAGCACAGAGGGTGCAGCTGCAGCTCTACAGAACCAGGGTGCACATCCCACGTGGAAGTGCCCTCGAGGTGAACCCCCTTACCTGAGCACAGCTGTTCAATCTTGGTCAGCGTCAGCTGCAGAGACTCATTGATCCACGCCAGCATGTCATGTCGGCTCAAGTTATCGCTGGTCACTGAAGTAGAATACACATTCACTGCCATTTTCTGAAAGACAGAAGGAGGTGTGAATGCCACAGACGCTGGAGCCGCTTCCTTCGGAGCCTTCCCGACCCATCAGCGAGGGGAGCGCGATGCAACGGCGGGCTGCCGACAGCTGGGAGGACCCTCCCGCATCACTGCAAGGGGCTCGGCTCCGGGATTTCTGACGAAAAATCACCACCGAGGCGCTCACGTGGGAACCGCTGAAAGGATGAGGGCTGCGGCAACTTACTCATCCCTCTCCCCCGCGCCACCGGGCACGGCTGAAGCACTTCCTGCCCGGCCACGGTATCTCCCCGGGGATCAATACCGAGCGGCCGGTCCCCGCCCAGCCCCGCCGGCACAAAGCGGAGCCGCCGGTGCAGCTGCCGCCGGGCACGGCCACCCGCGCTGCGGGCGGGGCGCGGCCCGCGCTCCCCCCGCTCCTACTCCTCACCGCCCCCCGCCGGTCCCTCCGCCCCGCCACCCCCGGTCCCCGCCGCACCTCCGCCCGCCGAGGGGCGCGGCCCGGCCCTGCAGGCCTCACGCCAGTACCCTCACAGCGGCGGCGCCCCGCCGGGCCGCTCCCCGAGGCCGGGGCCCTCCCCGCTCCCGCCCGGCGGCCCCGCCGCGGCCCCGGCCCGGTACCTGCGCCGCGCTCGCCCCGTCGGCACCGCGTTCAAACCGGCCCCGCCCGCCCTGACCGGGACCGCGTCACGCGCTCGCTGCGCGCCTGCGTCACGCGCACGTCACGGCCCGCGCGGGGAGCGCCGCGCGCCGGCACGGGGCGGGGACCGGGTGTCAATGGGCGGGGCGAGCAGCCGCGTTGCTATGGAGATCCACGCCCACCCCGCCCGAGAGGTCGCCTGCCATTGGCCGAGCGGATGGCCCCGCCCACATACCGGGCGTCCCGCGTGCCCGAGGAGCCGGGCTGGGGCCTGAGGGTGCGATGGGGCTGCTCCGGCAGCGAGCAGCGGCAGTGCCAGGCCATGACCAACGGCACGGCACGGCACGGCACGGCACGGCTCGGCTCCCGAACCCCTGGCACAGTCCGGTCCTGAACCGTCGGCACAGCCCGGCGCTGACCTCCGACACAGCCCGGCCCCGACCCCCAGCACGGTCCGGCCCGGCCCCGAACCTCGGCAACGCCCAGCCCTGAACCCCCAGCACAGCCAGGCCAATCCCCAGCACTGGTCCAACTCTCCCGGCACACCAACACCGGCCACCTTGGTGTCAACTGGTGTCACCTCAGCAGCAGCAGGAGCAGGCAGCTCAGCTCCCAGGCTGTGTCCTTCCTCCCACTGTGAACCCCGTTTATTTACCAAATAAGACTGTCCAGCCATACAGAAATACTCATTTTTAATCAGACATGATAAATGGTAAACTGTCGACTTTTTTTTTCCCACATGGACACCAGTGAAATCATGTGGACAAGGCAGAGTTGCGAGTTTCCACACTTTAGATACAAAAAACGTGAGATGTGTTAAAAACTTTTAAAAGATTGTATAAAAACCCGCAACATGCTCAAAGTTAAAAATCCATAACCTAAAAAAATAGCACCAGGGAGTTAGAAACCTTTAAAAAGTATTAAAAAGGAATTTCTGTGATCCCCCTCCCTTAACAACATTTTATAACCTCATAATAAAAGGCAGCTCTTGCAGGGAAAAACATTTCAAGGAAGACTTGTCTACTACAATTCTCATCAAGTGAGCTTAATGCCAAGACAATTCTCATTCCTCTTTTATCTTTGTTTACTTTCCCCAAGTCCTTTTTTTCCCCCTCATCTATTTGTTTTCCTTTTGATCAGATAGGAAAGGATGTGAGATCTGGAGTATATGAGATCAGGGATGCCATGGAGCAGAGGGCACAGTCTGGAAAGCCCATCAGACCAGAGGATGGCTGTCACCCTGAGCCCCTGCACCGCATGGTTGTTTGCCCTCAGGCCCCACGCTGGGATCCAAACGGGGACTGCAGGGACCTGGGATGAGGAATTAGTGTTGTGGCTGGCATCCAGCTGGACACAAGGATCACAGATTGGCAGGGAGTCCAAAAGCAGCTGGTGCAGTGCTGGCAATGCCAAGGCTTCTCAAACACCTCCAGCACGCACAGAACCACCCTGCCATCTTCCCAGTCCAGGGGCTGGTGACAAGAGGGTGCTACATGTCGCCAAGCACTTATCAAGCATTGGAGGTGCCAGCAGTGACATGAACCAGCCTGCTTGGCTTTCCTCAGAGTTTTTTAATGTGCCTTGAACCCCGAAGGAGTTCTCTCTAAAAAGTAACCTCCAGGTTAAAACAGGGGAAAAAAGCCTTTGAACTACCTGTGCTTCCCTTGCTGCCCATTCCCAAGCACAGCCTTGGACTGGAGACCAAGAGAAGATGATCCTCAGAGCTGGGATGGAAAACTGCACACAAGGGTGGAAATGGGAGGCTGCTGTCCTCCACCATGAGGACAGGGGTGCCAGAGAGGTAGAAGGAGCTGGGAGAGAAGCTCTTCCCAGTGATGCTGTACAGCACCTTGCAAGAGAGCAAGGCAGCCTGGCATTGATTGGGTTGGAGGGTTTGGCCCATGGTTTGAACCTGAATCATTTTGAGAAGGCTCTTCCAGAGCCAGGTGAACACAGAGGTAGGGGAGGACAGAGGGACCAAGGAGGAAGTCGTTTCAGTGCATTGAAATGTGCATTGGAATTCAGGATCCCCAGAGATGCCTGCTGGAAGAGTAGCCCAGGGGCAAGGGAAAACCTGCTAGAAATGGACACAGGCACCTGCACCTGCCTGGTGGCCACAGGCTCAGCATGCCCAGGACTTCATGGAAAGCATGATAATAACTCTGTCAAAGCTGGGGAGTAGAGGAAGACAATCCAAAGTGAGCACAGTGGTGGCCACAGGAGCTGCCAGTTTGGGGGTACAGCCCCAGGAGCCCCCAGGGCACTGCCAGGCTGGGGCTGGGCACACAATCCCACCTCTGTGCACAGGGATGCACAGGGAGATGGGAGCACAGGGAGGACAGGTACAGCCCCTGCCTGCAGACCCCCAAAACCCTCAGCAGTGGCAGTGCTCTCTTGCCTCACTGTCCCATTCCCTGTGCACAGCATGAGATGGGCACAGCCAAGAGTAGTGCTGCACTCCTGCTCCCTGCACTCCATGAGATTTGGGTAGGATTTTCCCTGGAAGGAATGCCCTGCCACCACTGCTTGGGTTCATGACATCCTACATGACATTTAGGGTGCTGAGATTTGAGGGTGCCATTGACCATTACACTGTCCTTCCTGCTGACATTCATTTGGGACATGGATGCTCCAAGAACATTTTCCTTTACAGATCCTGGAGCCCAAATCCTCTCTCCAGTTAATATGTAAGCTTTCAAACCATTCAGCAGGATTTTAAAATGTAAGGAAAGGTTTTAGATGCTTTAAAAAGGAAGTAGTGAATATTTGTAAACTACAACCAAACATAAAACAATATTTCTTTAGTTCTAGCTAGAAAAGTAATTCTATCACCTCACAGTTCAGTTTCAGCTACATTCAGGTCTAATAATCTCCACATTCTTATGTAATGCCTTAAAGCAGCAATAGACATTAAAACAACAAAATTAAATTTTATCAAAAAAATATAAAAGCAAAAAAGATTTGGTTTTGGTATGATCCTGTGTTCAGTGTGTAACCTGAGCAGGGTCCCTTACACCTGCTGCTACGGGGTTTGGGGGTTTTTGGCAGTTACTTCAAGAGGTTTTGTTTGTTTAGGAAAAGCACCAATTCACTGTAGTTCAGGTTTGCCTGCAGCTCCCCAGCAGCTGCCCTCACACTGCTGCTCAGCAAGTGGTGACTTCCCAGCTCCAGGCTAAACCGGAACAGTTAATGCTCTGGAGGATGAGACTCCCCATCTCATCAGTGATGCATAGAGCTCCGGTGTGCTGGGTAATTAAAGCTTCATCCATCATTCCCTACGTTATCTGTTAGTCCCTTTAAAGAAGTTACCCTGCCAGGTTCTTTGGTTACAGACATTCCTCGGCACATGGCCGGGGAGGGACAGGGCCTGGCACTCCAGTGGCCGTGCCCGTCCCTCTCCCGCCACAGCAGCTGTGCTGTGCATCTTTACCAGAGAGACGAGGGACACTCCGGTTTGCTATTCACAGGCAAAGTAATCCTTGAGTGGGGAGAAGAGGTGCCGGATCACAGGGACATTCCATGGTCCCCCCAGCAGCTTCTGGCGAGTCCCACGGCTGATGTTGGACACTTCTGTGTAGGGGAGGGGGAAGCCAAAGATCCTGCAGAGCAGAGAGAGGAGAGGGTAGGTGAGGCAGAGCAGCAGCAGGAATCCCTCTCCCTGGGCAGCACTGCTCCCAGGACATGCAAAGACATTTTGGAGCATCAGGAATCTCCTGTGGGGAGGGGGATTCAGCTCTCCAGTATGATTAGAGCAGCGATTGGAACAGCATCACCATCCAGCAATTCTGGATGGGGCCTGGGTTCTTTCCACCATCCCCAGTGCCCTCCACCTTGTAGGATTTCCTGGCAAGGCTCCTGTGCCTGGGCATCCTGCCTGCCTCTGCTCAGCAGCACATCTGCAAGCATTGCCCCAGGGCTACTCTATTGAGAGAGGGACTGAGTAGCTCTGGGTAGCTCTGAGTCATGGGCTGGGCACTTCCTTTACAATCAGATGAAAGTCCAAGAGCCATTTCACATGACAAAGGCTTGGGATTGTTATTTTACTTGCAAATGCCTTTAGCTAAGTGTTAACTCCAACAAATACTGGAAATTTAAATATGAGCAAGCAAAACTATTTAACCCCAGTCCTGTGTTTACTGGCCAGAAGCATCCAGGGTGCCGGAAAACTTCATGTTTTGTCACACCTACTTGGTGAGCAGGACTGCTTGTAATTTGATTTACCTACTCCTAGTCCTTTTGTTATGTTTTGCCATGAATTCAGGGTGCTACAGGGTGTGAATGGTGGAGCAGGATGCACTCAAGCCTTGCCACAGCAGCTGCTGTCTGTAGTGTGAGCTCCCCCACACCACAGCCACAGTGGCGCCTCCACAAACCCACAACCATGGCATTGAACAGGGCACAGGGCTGCCATACAGCACCCCCACATCAGCCTGGGCCTTCCCCCAAAGCCAGTCCACGTGTGCACCCCCTGCTAGACCCACCACAGCATCCTGAGCAAGGCCCATCACTCCTCCCTCCCAAACCTTCAGGGCCAGGGCAGGGGATGCTGCTACACTTCTCCCCTGCAGTCTCATCATTGCTTATTTGTAAGTGCATTAATTTAATTATCATCATGTGCACATCACTGCAGGGAAGCTGCCCCGTGCAGGAGCTGTGGCTCCCGGGAACTGGGCTTAGAGCCAGGGAGACTTAAAAAAAACCACACAAACAGGCACTACAAAACAAACCAAAACTACCATGAGAGATCCAAGAGGACAGCAGACTGATTGATTACCTGTCCATGCCAGGGAGGTTGCCCCAGAAGTAACGAGCTCGGTGGGCAGCTGATATCTTGATAGCATCAAACATAACTGGGTTACACTGGGGGCCAAAATGAGGGGAAATAAAAGTTAGAGGAAATGTTGGCTTGATTCTCTCCTGCATGGACAGCCCTTCCCACTGCACTGCAGGGACTTGGAAGTTGTCAGCAAATCCTCAAAATTATGTAGCTCCTACAAACCATGTTTCACACCAGAGAACAGCCTGGGTGGCCATATGAGCACCAAGGCCATGGCCATGCCCAGCTATTGACCACCACTGGGTGCTCAGTGCTTTTTCTCACGGACCAGGATCAGGACTGATGGCCTTCAATGGTGATTTTACACCAGTGGTCCCTGCTGACCCACAGCCCATCCTGGCTATCATAGAGTTAAAACTCCTTCCCAGTCACTGACCACCCCCTCTCCCTAGAAATAACAGGCATTGCTGGGAACAGATGCTTTCTGCAAAGCTGGCAAAACCCCTCCCCTAGAGAACTAGTGCTTGGGTTTGACTGATGAAAGCCAGAGGGGAGGATCCAGAGCCAAGACTAAACTTGATTCCTTGGCATGTGCACCAGGCAGGGGGTTTTCCAGCATCAGGGCCACAGGAAACCATAGCCAGACCCCCACACCCGGCACACCCTGCACAGCCCAGCAAATGTCACCTGGTCCAACGCCTTTCCCACAGCTGTCAGCAATCCCTACCTCCAGAAACCGGGAAATGTCCCTCTTGTCGTTGAGCCTCATGGCCACTACATTCTCAAACATCCAGAAGAAGGGCCGCTCCTCACCCGCCTTGGGCCGAGCGTAGTTGAGAAGGTGGTAGAACTCGAAGAACAGCCTCCCAGTTCCTTCTGGAAAGAGCCAGCAGCAGGTTGGGACCAGCTGGGGCACAGGGTGTGGGGCTGGGGGACCTGGCTGCCCTCCCCATCAAGAGGGGTATGTATGGAGACAGCCCATCACCAAGACAGCCTGGGGCTGAACCACTTCCCCAGGCTGTAAGGTGGCTCATGGCCCAGGAACATCCCAAGGAACGCAGCCTTACCAAAGAGCGCCCTCCTGGTTGGATTGACAAGGGAGACATCATCACAGGGGCTTCCACCGATCACCAGGTCAAAAGGACCCCACTCCTCAATCTACAGAAAACAGAACCCACAGTGTTAGAAGGTGCCACAAAAATAGGTCTCTCCTCCCTGATGGGGCAGGACACAAGCTTGTCCCAGAGCTGGTGGGGTGAGAGCCACGTCCCCGTGGTGCCATGTCCCTCAGGCTCCCACATAAGCAGAGCTCACCTTTCTCTTGGTTATGTTCCTGACATCACGCACGTAGGTGATGTTGCCCTCGGGCCGCACGGTGCTCGCAGCCATGGGGCTCTCGCAGATCTCTGAGGCAATGTACTTCTCCACTTGGATGCCCAAGTCCTTCAGCACCGTGTACCCTGCCAACGGACAGAGGTCTGAGGTCGCAGTCCTGCTCTCTTTAGCCTCCGACTCTCCTTCGTCAGCACCACTCGATTTGGCCGCTCCTGGATGTCCTAGGTGGGTGCAGCCAAAGAGCACTTCAGAGTGAGTGAACTTTTATTCGACCCATTCCTCCAGGCAAGTTTGCTCCCAGAAAGCAGAATGCCAGAGCTGAGTGAACTGAGCCAAACCAATTGCCCTCAGGCACTTCAGAGTAGGGGTTTCTGGTGTCCACCAGCTCTGGCTTCTCAAGGGAACCAGCCACCCGAGATCACACTTGGCACAGCAGGAACACCTCTGTGAGGTACCTACACATGCCCTCCCCTCTATCCCTTCCCTTTCCATGCCCTTCATCCCTCCCTTCCTCCACAGACCTATCCAGCATGAAAGGGAGACCCTGCCCTCATCCCTCTCCTGATGGAGATCTCCCTGCTTTCATCCCTTCTTCCCCACCAAGCTTTTAGAGACAGGTTTGAGCCCACAGAATGATTCATCCTCAATGCTCATTGCTAAGAGCTGCCCAGTAGTGCTTCCCTACTGCCTCACCTGTTGCTACCCCATCGAACAACGACAGCACTCGAATTGGTCTCCTCTTCGCTGGAGGAACTGTTGGGTAGATTTTGGGTGCAGCCTGCAATGGAGATAGCCGTGAAGCCCCAGACCTGGCAGTGCAGCTTTGTCCCATAAAGCTCTGAATAGAGCACCTCCACCTTCAGGAGAGCATCTGTGGGACCAAGAGCCTGGCACTCCTGGAAAGGATGGAGGAACAAGACCAAGGCAGAGGGAAGGGGAAGTCCAGGTTGCTCACCCTCCCCTCAGTGACCCTCTTCCCCACATCCCAGCACATCTGTCTCCCTGGCCCCAGCCCTTACGAATTCCTGTCCCTTGTCACTGGTGAAGAAGTCCTGCAGGCGAGTGTTCCAGTCCTGCCGGCGCTGCAGCACGCCGCGGTTCTGCTGGGGCTGGCACATGTAGCAGTTCCAGGGCTCCTGCTCTTTTACTCTGGCCGACGTCCCTCGCCCCACCAGCACATCCAGACACTCCACACAGAAGCACCTGCACAAACCACAACAGCTGTGCTTGTCACCCCAGCAACTCCTTTGGCTCACCCCAGCTTCTCCTGGAGTCTCTCCTGCCATGCACTGGAGCCCCCACCATTTTACAGGATATTTTTCCAGGCAGTACCCTGATTTTTAGGGCTGCCAACACAAGCTGGTGACCAAAGCATGGGGTAAGCCTCCTGCCAACCTCCACAGGGCTTTTCCAGGTGATACCTGGCTCAGGAAGGGCAGGCAGGCCCTGCCCAGGCTCGTGGAGGGACCCTGCTTCCTGCAGCTCCCTGGGGTGATGCCAGGCCTCAGCTCCAGGAGCAGAGACTTGGGGCTCACCTGCAGCAGCTGGTGTTGCTGCAGAGCAGCAGCTCCTTGCCTGCACAGCAGACAGTGCAGTAGGACTGGTACCCATCTTCATCATACATGTAGAAGTACTCCAGGAATCTATCCTAGCAAAAGGACAGTGAGGAGCAGAGAAGGACAGAGGATCAGAAGCTGTGCTTGGAGGGTGCAGAACATAGATTTGCTCCATTCCCAGTACAAAGAGTGCAGAGATGCACATTTTTGATGTTTCAGGTGGCGAGAACATGCTGAGAGTCAGCCTCATGGTGACACAGCATGGCCAGGACCTGGCACAGCCAACCCCTGTCCCAGCATCACTGGCTGGACCCCAGCCCCATCCTCTGGCCCTAGGCTCCTGCTCAGCCCCAGCACAGCAGCACTTACCCTGCAGGTCTGGCAGAGGCCCCCCTTGAACAGTGGGTGGAAGGTGGCCGGGTTCCTCCTCCCGCAGGACAAGCAGCTGTCTGTGGGACAGAGAGAGCTGTGCTCACCCAGGGCAGGGATCCCTTAACCCCACTACAGGCTGCAGAGGCTGGAGCCGTGTCTGGATAATGCCTGCCCTCAGAACTGCATCAAATGGGGCCTGCCCTTGGAACCACATCTGGATGCAGCTGTGGCTCCCCATGGAGGATCTTCTCAGCACCCTGTCCCACTCAGCACCCTGCACTCACAGCACTGTCCCCCCTCCTACAGGGTGCAGTTCAAAAGGGACCCACGACTCTTGCTGAGCACTCCCAGCACCTCACACCTCTTCCAATGAGAGACAGGGTCACAATTTACCTTCCAGCATCCCGCTGTTGTTCGTAACTTCGGAAACCATTTGCTCTTTATAAAATTGAAAAGAAAAAAAAAAAAGAAATTATCATTCCTTATGTAACAAACTCTAAATGCACTCTGCTTACAGGTGCTTTATTTCTTGCATTAGAACAGCTCCAGCTTTGCTGAGATTTTGGTGCAAAATCCATACCCCTTCACTGATGGAGTTACTAGAGCTCAGTGCAGTAGCACTGAGGTTGTTTCAAGCTGAGCCACTAGTGGGGCGCAGCCCATGACTTGCAGTTGGATTGCTGGTGTCTTGTCAGGCACACAAGTGAGTACCACTAGACCACAAATGCTTTTGCCTTCAGAAACCAGGCTCATGGTCCCTGGAAAGAGCCAAGCCTTTTGCCAGAATGGTTTCCCAGTGCTCCCAGGGTACACAGCCCAGGCCGAGCCAGTCCCCACCTCTCTCTGTTGCTTACCTCGGGTCTGGTCCTCTTCCACACGCTGCTCCTTGCTGTTGTTGCAGGGGTAGGTCTTCAGCCTCTTGGTGGGGGGACATTGTTCAAGGGACACCACCTCCTCTGTCCCATTCCTCAGCACCCCATTCTCTGCAAGGAAAAGGAGCCTCCATAAGGACAAGCCTCCAGCCTCAGGACTGTCGCAGGGCACCTCCTACCAAGTCCAGCCACAGCAGGACCCTTCCTGGCCACCTGGGTCCCCATACATGGCACAAGGCTCTGCCGGGTCTGATTTCCATGGGCTTGCAGGGTGCTTTGCTCCAGCTTTTTGCAATGCCACTGAGGAGTCCCAGTGAGAAGCCCAGGATCACCTTGGGAATGGCCACAGTACAGGGTGAGCAGGCTCAGCCAGGGCCAGCCCCCAGTGGCCACTGCTCATGCCATCCCCCAGCCAGCTGATGCCACCACCTCACCTGAGCCTTTAGGTGGCCGCAGTCCCTTGGGCCCCAGGGGTTTGAAGCCAGTGATTGCCCAGTCAATCATGGGCTTCAGCTGCTCCTCCAGAGACTCCCTGGGGCCAGTGGTAAATGTCTTCCCTGACCGGCTCCGGGCAACCTGAGGATGGACAGGACGAGACAGAGTGACAGGGTGGTCTCTGTCAGGGGAGTAGCCACAGCCAGCCAGGGCCACACACCCAGGCTCTGTCCCCACCCAGCACACACACACACACACACACACACATATACACACAAAGGGGCCTGGTGGCCCCACGACAGTGGCAGCTGATGGATTCCTGCTCTGGGAGTGCCCTTGGCCACACTCTGGTTCCTCCATCCCTGCAATGAGCTCATCTCTCCTCCACCAGCCCCATCGAAGCCAGAAGTAGGGACAGCCTAGCCACAGCTCTTGGCCAGATTCTACACCCCGGCAAGTGGCAGGAAGAGAAGGCAGAAAAGGTGCCTGTGGGTCTACAGCCCCATAAGCTGATATGTGATGCACCCCTTAGATGGGGACTGGATTGACAGGTGCTCAGCACCAGCCCTGACTTCAAAGGGCATCCAGCACTGTCCCAGGACACCTCTGGCCAGCCTGGCACTGCCCTGCTGCCATGATGCTGCCACATCCAAGCCCTCACAGGGAGCCTGGCCTGGGGTTCTGGAGCAGCAGCAGCTGCCCCTAAACCCTCAGGATAAGCAGAGTCTGGTCCCACAGCTGCATTTGGAAATAATCTCAGCAGAAAGGAGGGTTTTACCACATCCCATCTCACTGGCCCCCCCAGCCCAGGTGTTTCAGCTGGCACCTCCTCACCCACCCACCCCGGTGGTTACCTCCAGAGCGTGGTAAATGGCACGGCGGTAGGACACCAGCTTGTTGAACGTGGAGGAATTGAAATGCTGCCTAAAGGCCATAAGTCCCACCAGTTTGTCTGCAGAAACCTGGGAGAGAGCACCAAGACCTCACCTATGAGATGGGAATACCCTGCTTGGCCACATCCCCCCAGCACTGAGCAGTCCCCAGCTCCAGCACTGTGGCAGCTTTGCTGAAAGCAGCAGTGTGACAAGGATGGGTGGGTTGCACCCTCTGCCGGCACTGCTGGCATGACACCAGCAGAGCACTTCCTCCTGCCTGCAGCACGGGAGGGCGTGGATATCCTCCTTGGTTATTAGGAAAAGGTTCAAGGTTGGGTACTACAACACTCTCTCCAGGGAAGTGGTCATGGCATGAGCCTGACAGAGCTCAAGGTATGTTGGGATGACATCCTTGAGCAGTGGGATTTTAGGGTTATCCTGTACAGGAAAGGAGTGTGACTCAAAAATCATTGTGAGTCCCTTCCAACTCAGGATACTCTGATTCTGTGAGGTTAATGGGGTCTGAGGGAACATCCCTCCCCTGGCAGGGAGTGACAGGGGAAGCTCTGGAGCACAGGCAAAACCCTGTGAAGTGACCAGGCAGATGTCCCCACGTCTGGATGCTGTCACCAACCTACCAGTCATTAGTTACAGACACCAGAGCCATGAGAACAGGGTCTGGCTGCGCTTAACACTGGGAGGGGAGGCCTGGGGGGCTGCAGGAACACATACACCCCACAGCCAGGCTCAGGAGCAGGGCAGAATCGTGCAGGAAGCGTGTTTTGGGCTGAGGAGCAGGCTTACCTCAGAGAACTTCCCGTCTCCAAACCACTGCACCCACCGCATGCCCGAGACTGCCTGGCGCTTGGCCGTGGCTCTGTGGGACACGACGATCGCAGGCCACCAGGAAAAACCTTTGATCTTTCCCCAGACAAGTTCCCCAATTCCAAATTCCTTCCCATCCTGCAAGCACAACACAACAGATCAGCCAAAAGTACAAACTCCCCACTTCATCTGGGCAGTCATTAAAGAGACCCCCGGAGCACAGGGGACAGCCCTGGTGTGTCACCGTGTGTGTCACCATGTGTGTCACACCTGTGGAACCTCTGTGCAGCGATTTACAAAAACTGCAGCCTCTCCCTCTAGCACAGGGCCAAGCCATTCCCCTCCAGCAGCACTAGATCCCAGCCCTGATGCGTGTGAAGCTCGGTGGGGAGGCCTGTGTGTGCCAGCCCCATGCCGAGCCCGGGCCTGGCACACGGCACGGTGCATGCTCCGTCCTGCACAGCCCACCTGGCACCAGGCCCCGTGCATGTCCACTCCTGCCTGCCCTGCCAGGGTCTCTGCAAACACAGGGAAGCCTTGCACCAAGGTTGTTCCCTGGGTGCCCTCAGCACGTGAGGCTTGTCCTTGGCACAGGGCTCACAGCTCAGCCTGTGTTGTGTGGCTGCACCCAAGGGAGAGAGCACCCACCCACCCTCCTCTTGTTCCTGCTAGGGAGAGCAGGAAATGTGGCACAGCAGAAACAGAGAAGACAAAGAAGAGCCAAGAATTTTGGTGTGAAACATCGCAGGCCATACTGGGTGCTGTGCACAGCAAGGTACCTCACACATAGCAAAGTCACCTCGGTGCCTGCAGAGCCCTCCTTCCCAGCTTTGTTCTGCAATTAGGTACTTAATTATGCAGCAAGATACAATTGCCCAATTCCTGCAAGTCTGGGGCCCTGCCCTGGGGCCTGCAGGCACTGAATCCAGCTCTGCAGCCCCAGCAGCTTCAGTTCTCTCCAGCATCCCCCACAGAAATGTTTTCTGCACATGCAACTGCCTGTCTCAGCAGGGCAGGCACACAGCTCACGCATGCGTGTCTGGGGGGCCCATGTGTGGCACCAGTGGCAGCTTGGCAGGGCTGGTTCCCAAAGCATCCAAGCTTGATTGATGGAGACAGCTCAGCACCATCACACCCCAGGCATGCAGGAAAGGTGAGCAGGAGAAACAGCGCTGAGGTTTTCAGTTTGTTTTGGGATAAGTCTGAGGTTCATCCTTGCCCCACACCATCCTGGGTGCAGGAGCAGAGTCCAGCCCCTCCGTACCTGATATTCCAGCGCCATGCCCATGTCTCTGCTCTCTGACTCCTCGGCCCCCAGCTCAGCAGAGCCGTTCTGCCCCTCCTGGGAGCTGCTACCAGAGAGTGTGCTGCTGCTGCGGGATGAGTCCTGCGAGTCCTCCTCCGTCAGGTCGATGGTCACAGGTGTGGACACTGCTGAGCGACGCCTGGAGCTCTGCATGGCGGAGGCAGGGGAGGGTGAGTGCAGCAGGGAGAGGCATGGGGGAGCAGAGACCTGCCCCACATCACACCCAGCTCTGGGTCATCCCCCAGCCCTGCAGCTGGATGGGAGGGGGAGCCAGGGAGTGAGGGCACCACTGCAGCCATGAAAAGAGCCCTTAATGGAGGCATCTGCAGGAGAACTGCTCTGCTTTTACCTGCCAGACCCAGAACAAGAGGTGCACCACTGCCCCCTCCCATTTCTCTGTCCCAAATTCACCCCAGGGTGCTCAATGCACCCGGTTCATAGCAGGGGCAAAACCACAAACAGCACAAACACACTTCCTTCACAGGGGAAACTGAGGCACAGGGAAGTTGCCCCATCTCTGAAGACACCTGACCAGGGCACAGCAGCTGTGCACGTCCCTGGAGCCCCAGGGAAGCCCCAGGAGAGCCCTGGTCCTGCCAGACCTTCACCCGCACAGGAGTTGGCAGGTCCCTGAGAGTCTCCACACTGCGTGGTGGTTCCTTGATCCGCATCCTGTGCCGGGTCCGCCCTGCCTGGAACATGAGGCAGAGGGTGGGCTTCTGCGTGAGGCTGCTCTCCCACCCAGCACTGCCCCAGGGTTGTGCCTGCTACCAGAACAGAGGGTTGGCACAGCGTGGGTGCCCTCCTCACATGGGGACAAGGACAGCCTGTGCCTCATGGGGCTGAGCACCACGGGCCGTGGCTGGGGGAGGGTGAGAGGAGGTAGATGGATGCTGGAGGCTCTTTGTGCTGAGCCCCTTTGGGCAGTATTCTGCTCCACAGCATCTCTGCAAAGGCTCAGGAGCCTCACTGCTGCAGCCCACTGCACCCAGCATGGCAGAGAGAGCAGGAGTTACAGCTGGGAGGACTGGGATGCCAGGAGAACCACAGACCACAGCAGAGCACCCCTGCTGCTCACTCCCCCTGGATGCTCTCACACTCCCCAGAGGTGCTCTTTCCCACAGCCAGCCCTGCAGCAGCACCCAGGGCAGCCTTTCCCTGGTGATCACAGTCCAGCCCAGACTTGTTTCCTGCACCCAGCATAACAGAGGTTCAAAACTAAATGAGATTTTGCAGTGAAGAGCCCTCAGACTAAACATAGTGGGAAAGCTGAATTTTCACCCACTGGATTTATGGCTCTTTCTTTTGGAAGCTGCCTCATCTCAGGCAGATCTCCAACCCTGGGTTTTAATTCTAACTCAAAACAATAAAGCCAGAAGGCAAAAATGCTTCCAGATCCTGGAGGTTTGTCAACCTAGTCAACAAAAGAGGGTGGGTGAAATTGGGGTCCAGCACCACTGCAGCTAAAAGCAGCTCACCCCAACAGTGGGAGGCATGAGATGCTTCACTCTATCAATACAGCCAAGATTTTAAAGAAAATATCACCATAATAATTATTAGGCTGCTGCATAATGGGCATTGCAGCATCCCACACCACCCCCTCCTACTGCTGTAGTATCATGAGAAGCAGGAATTTAAAAATTAAAATATGACACTGGTGAGTATTGCATCCACCACTGGTCTGTTCCTCTGGCACTGAACACAAGAGAAGCCCAGAGGGAGAGAGATGAGGATCCTGGAACCAGATGCCCCCCACAGACAGCCCCCAAAAAGCACCCTAGGTGTTCACTTACCCTCTGTGCCAGATCGAGTGGCCAGGCTAGGTCCTCCTTTGAGAGGTCTCCATTGCGGTTCTTCTTCAGGGGCAGCAGCCCCAGGCCCCTGGAATCTGTGCAGAGACAAGACAGAGCAGCCTCAGGCTCTGCAAGCCCACCTGGCTGTGTCCCTGTATGCCCCAGCCTCTCACTGCTCCCACAGCACCTCAGACACCAAAACCTCATTTCAGAGATACATGGCTGAGAGCAGAGACAAGTGGTGTCCCCAGGGCTCCCCATTGTGGCACCACAGCCCCAGATCACCCACCTGTCCCTAAAACTGGGAGGGATTAGCAGCAAGCATGGGGACACTTATTTATTCCTTAGCTCCTGAAAGCTCAGGGGCACAAGGAGGTCACAGCCTCCTCCTCAGGGCTTGTCAACAGGTCATATAAAGTTTTTGTGAACCCAAGAGGTGGGATTTGGGATTTGGAGAATCCCTGGAGCAGCAATGCAGCCCCTCAAACTAGAGGGGCTCCCCTGCTTTCCTCACTCCATGCAGGAGTGGAAGGAGTGGAGGGGCAGAACCAGCATCCCAGTGTGGCACCCATTTACACAATTCCATGGCCTGGATGTGCTACTGGATCACAGAAATCCAGTGGGATCATGGAGAAACTCTGGCCACAGTCACAGCTCTTCATCCCCCAGCAAGGCCCTGGAACAGAGGCTGTGATACCCCAGCCCTGTGCATCCTTGCACATCCTGGGAGCAGCACTCTGGGCTCAGCATGCTGACCTCACCTGGAGTGCTGGGCTTCCCATTCGCCTCCCGTATGGAAGGTACATCATCCCCATTGATGAGGATCAGTTTCGGCCTACAGTCCTTATCCTGCCTGTGGCTCTTCTCCTTTTTCACGGTCGCCTGTAGAAGCCAGAATGGAAAGGAAATTCAGCTGTGCAAGAAAGCCTCAGGGAGGGCAAAGCAGACAGAGGTCCTAGATGCATCTAAAGGTCCTGGGAAATCAAGGGCACTTGCACATAACCTCCACACAAAAGTGATGGCCCGAAAGATCAACCAGCTCCATCTAAAAGAGGTTGCAGATGCAACTCACTTATCCTTAGGGAGCTGCAGGTTTTCCCCCAACATGTGCAGGCTGGCTCGGAGCTGCCGAGCCCCAGCTCACACTGACAGACCCTGTCCGGAGGGCAGGCCACTTCCTGGCCACCCTGTAGAAACAGGGGACAGCCCACCCCTGGGGACAGCCCACCCCTGGGGCACAGCCTCCCTGCTGTCCCCCCAGCACACGCACAGGTGGGTGGGCTGTTCCTGCAGCAGCCGGACAGGCAGGCAGCCCGCCATGGGGGGCAAAGTCCTGGAGCCTGCACTCAACTCTCCCGGAGGCAGAAAACTCCTCCTGCCCCGCTCCTGGCCTCAGCTCCCCCGCCCCAGGGTGAAGGGGCAGAGCAGGGGCTGTGCCACAGCACCCCAGCCCTGGTGTCCCCCTGCAGAGCTGGGGCTCGCCTTGCCTGCTGCCTTCCCTTGGGTGCCCTGCCTGGCTCCTGTTTGCCGAAGTGGAAGCTCCCAGCTCGCCCAGAGGCACCCAGACGCCATGAACTGTGCTGCCTCATTGCCGGGCTATGGGTCCGTGCTGCAACTTGCCCCTTCCAGCAGCAGTACAGTCATTTTAGCAGCACACGTAACTCAGGAGCTGAGGAGCTCACAGGGCTTTGCCCACCTACAGGCCTGTTAGGAAGCAGAAGCAACACCCCCCTCAGCCCCAGAGAGACCCCAGCTCCAGCCCACCGCCCCTTCTGCGTCACTCTCACTCTGCCTCGCCTCCAACCACTGCCCCAACAATTGAGATTTCTGCTTTGAAATCATCTGTCAGCACCTCTGACAAACAAAGACCAGTGTGAGTTCGATGTTTTGGACGCAGAGGGCAGAGTTAAAAACCTGGTAACACTCAAACACAAAGGAAAACAGGTGTCCGGCACACACCTCCACAGGCAGAGACCGCGTGCACATACTGCCTCCCCCCTGGACAAAGGGAGGAGGAGAGGAATGGCACCAGACACTGCCTAACCCCCCACAGCTGCATGTGCAGAAATCCCTCTGCTGCAGCACATCTGCTCCCAGACCCAGCAAACAATTCCTGGGAGCTGCCCAGACTCGCTGCCTGCCCCCGGCCCAGGCGGATGGTCCCACATGGCCCCAGATGCTCCAGGATGCAGCAATCCACCACGGACCAGCACAGCCAGGTCAGGGTCAGCTCCTCCTGGTCTGCTCCCCCTCCCTAGCCCATGATGCTGCAGAGCAGCAGCAGCCATAGCTGGCAGCAATGCTGCCTCCAAAAACCAGCAAAACTCACCAAAAAAAGCAAATCTCCCTTAGGAATCCCTACAGGGAGGCATTAAAGACATCCTGCTCTCCCAGCATGAGGATGATCTGAACCAGAGGGTGTGTGTAAGGAGATAGAGCTGCATGAGACAGGTAAGATTCAGGGAGGACAGAAGCAGGCAAGGGTTCCTAAATATCAGCCTTTCTTAACACCCAGAAAACTCCCACTAGGACCCTCAGATGACTTCTACATTCATTCCTTTGTCAGGAACCTGAGTCCAGGAATTTCAAACTTGCACTTCAAAATGGCTTTTCCTTTCTCTGCATGGGACTGCTCCATGTCCAGAACAGCAAGCAAGGGTGTCCTGTCAGCCTAGCACAGGGGAGGTGTGAAGGGCTAAGGTGACAGTGTCCAGGTCTCCCCAGGGACACAGCCAGGACTGAACACCTGATGCCCCAAGCTCAGCTTTGCCATGTGCTTGGGGAACTCCTACATGGCCTTTACTCCAGTTATAGAGTGAGAAAAAAAGGGTTATCTGCTCACTAGCAGAGCAGAGACCCACAGGTCACAGGCCCTGCCATGAGTGCAGGCACATCCACTCCCTGCTTGATCCATGCCTTTCTCCAGCTGCTCTGCCCAGGATCACTCGAGGACATTCCATCACCATCCTCTGACAGGAAAGGGAACAGCACACTGCGGCACAAACTGTTCATTTAAAGTCCCTCTCCTAAAATCCTACACCTATGCAGCAGGACTGAATTCCCATCCCCTCTCCTGCTGTTTCCACTAAGTGCTGAAGCCACACGAGCCCATCCTGCTGCCCACCAGCCATCCAGGGTTCCCTGCAGGAGCCAAGTCCTTGTGAGCTCACCCCCTCCTGCTCAGGAGGAAGGCTTGGTTCTTTGTCCTCGCCTCCCCTCGCAGAAACACACCAACATGTGCACTCAGGGCATTGATAATAAGAAACAGAGCCCTGCCCTCACATGTGCTGGCTCACAGGAGACCAATCCTGCAGGATTTGCATCGCCCAGCAATCACCCTGCAAACACACTGGGTGCTCCAGTCATGCACTTGAGAATCCATGAGGACACAAATAATGCAGAATTCCAACTCCATTGCTCCAAGCTCCCCAAGAGCCCAGCATCAGCCCCGGCACTGCCTGGTGACCAGGACGTGCCCTGCAGCCAAATCCCACCGAGAAGACAATGAACCCGCTGACTCCACAGCCCGCCCTCATTTTGCAATACCAGTTTCTTTAAGATTTGCCAAACTGGTTAAAGACCATGCCACAGTATTAACTGCTTAGAGAGAGCTCTGGTCCGTGTCTGGCCACCACTGCTGGCCACCCTGGACCAGGCAGAGCAGGCAGAGTGGGCAGATGGCTGGGCTCACCTGACATAGAGGGCAGGGTGAGCAGGGCTCACCTGGATGGGCCATGCTCTGGACTGGACCCCTGTCCCTGCTCCCGGGGCTGCTCCTCCAGCCTGGCCCAGGCTGGTTTCAGTTTTCCTTACTGGGAAAACAGGCCGCCCTGTTATCAGGTGCGTGTCCCCAGGAGGTGGGGAGGTTTCGGACTTTGCCTCCAGACAGGGGCATGCATATCAAAAGGCTGGAGGGAAGCTTTACCCACGGCTGGGATGGAGCCATCGCCCAAGCCCTGTTTCAATAACAAAAAGAAATAAAGGACCCTAATGGCCGGGCTGGCTCTGGGTTGTGGTGCACAATAATGGCCTTTAAGTCTCCCCAAACCGAACGTTTCCCTCTAATCCTGGGAAGAAAGGAGTTGCTGGGTTGGCAGTTCCGTAAGAAAGGCGCCAATTTCGCAGATGTGCTCGTTGGGAAGGGCAGGGGGCGAAGGGCAGGCTCCCCCTGCCCGCTTCCTGTGCCTGGCCTCTCTGCTCTCCCGCTCCGGCACTTCCCTCCATTTCCCCCGGTTTCCTCCTGCCCCGCTGCGCTCCCCCCGGCGCCCACCCCGGCTCTCCCCGCTGCCTCTCAGCAAAGCTGCGTTAAAGAAAAGAAACAAAACACAAACCGGCCCCTCCTCTCCCAGGGCAGACCAGGCTGGAGACGTCTCCCGGACAGCCACCATCCCCGCCAGCCGCTGCTCCAGCTGCCCTGGGCTCTTTACCATGTTCATCCCGGTGGGATCCGGCCGGGCTGAGCCCCCTGGCGTGGGGCAGGGGCTGCCGGTGGGCAGGGCTGGAAGCTCTGGGGGGCTCTGGGTGCTCTGGCACAGGTAAGTCCTGCTCAGCAGTGCAGTCTTCTGTCCGGAGTCGTCACCGCTTCATTCTCCCCCTGAATGAGAGGATGTAAAGATGACAATGACACCTTGCTGTCCTCATGGTGGCCCGTCCAGCCCCGTGCTGCCTTAGAGGTGGGACTGGGATGCCTGGCCTTAATCTTAAATTGATTAAAAATTAGGAAACTGGAAAACTGAGGCAGGAGAGTACTAGTACTGCTTAGGGCAGCCCCTCCTTGCCCTCTCTCGTTCCGAGTGAGGTCGGGGCAGGACCACCTCTTGCCCCAGGACCACCACTCGCCCAGGGGTCTCCCCACCCCTCCCCTCTCCCGGCTTCCCATGTCCCCCACGCCGGGGCCACTCTGAAGAGTTCATTCTTCCTTCTTCGAGTATCTCCCCTCCCCGGAGGCTCCTCGCAGGCTCGGCAGAAGGCGGATACCAGCACAGCCCGCCGGTCGATACCTGCTCCGGCCACCCCGTCCCTCCGGATCGGCCCCGGGGAGGCTTCGCGCCCGAGGCGCCGCCGGGAATCTCCTTTCCTGCCGACAGAGAGGGAAGATGCGCTGTCAGATCCCCGACTGAAAACCGAAAACAAAGGTGTTCGGCCCGGGACAGCAGCGCCACCGTGTCCTGGTACCCCCGGCAGCTCCGCACGGTGCCCCCAGCCTGGAGGCGGCGCTGCCCGGGACGACCGAGCCGGGCAGGGGGACCCTGGCCCCCGAGCCACCCCCGCCCCGTATCAGCGAGGGGACCCTCCCGCCGCAGTGTCTGGCTCAGCCCGGCCCGGCCCCGCGGGTCGCGGGGGTCCCGCAGCGGCCCCGCCGTGACAGTGCCGGGACGCGCCCCCGGGACTCGCGGCGCCTCCGCGGGAAACTCCCAAAGTTGCAACGGGACCGGAGACGTGGGCGGGACCAGGAGGACTTAGGGGACCATGCCCGAGGCATGGGAGCAACGATCCCCTCAACACGCCCCAAAACCGAGTGCCGGCAACAAGTGGCGGCGGAGCCCACCAAGCCCTGCTCCCTGCCCGAGCCCCCGGGAAGAAGCCGCGAGTCCCCGGCTACCGGGCACCGGGGCCGCCAGACCGGCCGGGGCGCTCCCGCCACCGCGCTCCGGTGCGCCCGGTGCCGCCTCCCCCTCTCGCCTCATTGTCCCCCGCCACCGCCAACAAAGCCGCCCACGAGGATGTGCCACGGCCCCGGCTCGGACCCTCCGGTGCCCCCGATCCAGCGCTCACCTGCGCCGCGGCGGGACGCGCCGTCCAGCGGGGCCGCGCCGCCGCTCGCCGCTGCCCGCGCCCCGGCCGGCCCCCGACAGCCCCGCGCTCCGGTTACATGGCGCTTTAACCCTGCCCGTGCTGGGCAGCCCCTCCTCCTCCTCCTCCTCCTCCTCCTTCGCCGCCCCATGGCGGGGGAGGGGAGCGCGGGGCCCGCACCGCCACCGCACCCGCCAGGCCCCCCAAGCCCATCGGGGGTGCAGGTCTCGGCGTCCCGCCTTGCCCCAGGGCCCGCATCCCCGGGGGTGCCACATCCTCTCCCGCCGCGACTCCACACCCTCCCGGTGCCCCAATGTGTCCCATCCACTGCCCCACACCGCCTGGGACCCCCGGCTGGCTCCCCACATCGCCCTTGCCTCGGCTCCCCGCACACTCTCCCCGGTGCTCTGCATCACCTCCGCGGGGCTCAGCATCCCTCTCCGCGGGCTCCCCATTCCTCTGATATCTCACACCCTCCCGGGGCTCCCCACCCGCTGGTACCCTCCGGCGTCCTGGTATCGCCTCCACTGCCCGGCATCACCCAGGTGCTCGGCCCTCGGAGCCCCATGCAGCTCAATTCCCGAGGCAGAGGAGACTCGCTTGGCATCCCGGGGCCGGGCAGAGCCCTCGCCCTCCGAGCCACCGCTCTGCCCACCGGTTTCCAGCAGCACCATGCCCCACACAGCCCCACAGAGCACAACAAAGCTTCACAAGTTTTACACTCAGTTTTTGTTTGTTCTTTCTTTCCTTTGCCCGTCCAGAGGCAAAGACACTTGCAAGGCTGCGCCGGGGCCAGGGACACAACTCGCGCCTCTCCTGCCCCAGACAAAGCATCCGGAGTCCACGTGGGGTATAATCTTCCCTGCTCGCCTGTTATTCCCTCTAGATGCAGCAGAAAAGTGTGTAACAGTAAGAAAAGGAATATGATTATCCTGGTGTGATAGAAACAAGCTTTCAAGGTCAGAAGGAAATCTTAGTTAGCCGAAGTGTCTGAAATCTGCAGGACCAGCCCCAGGCCTGTACGGCAGGTTCCCCCAAACCACACCTCCATCCCTGCACAACACAAGCATGAAAAATTTGGCAGCAAATGTAAAAAATTCTCTGCAAGTGAACAGGAGGAGCTGAGAAATCCTCTCTGAATAAGCCCTTGGGGATACTAAACATCACCACTCAAACAAACATGTACCACATAAACCTAAAGCCAATTCACAGCTCAGGCGAGTAGATTAAAACAAACAAATAAATTTTACTCCCATTTGTTTTTCCAGACTTAGGAAAGGGAAATGCTTTTGAGAGCTGTGTTCATGAGAGTTTCCAGGGCACTGTGAGGGTGGAATCAGCCTTTCCAGCATCCACGGGTTCCTCTCCCTTTCTACGGAAACCTTCCTGCTGCTGTTGGCCTCGCTGACCTGCCATCAATCTCCCGCCAGCCGAAACGCCCTCTTTCCCTCTCTGCCCCTCAGTTATCATTTAATTCAGGAGAGCAGGGCTCTGCAAACTGCTTGTGGGAAAGGTCTGGTACCAGACAAAGCAGCTCTGGCAGACGATGAGCCAAAGCCTGATCCTTTTCCTGTCTCTGCTACACACACCACAGAGAGATGCTGAGAGTTTACTTCTTAGCAATCAAGAGAATTTGTGTGTCATTTAATGGGAAACAATCCTCTACGGAGGATTTTATATCCAGGCTCCTGTCACACATTCCAGGTCCCCACATCAAGCTCTCAGCAGCTCCCGTTCAGCCAGGCCTGGCACCAGCAGCCTCTGTCAGGAGAGTACCAAAGCAGCTCCCTCACTGCTTCGAACCAGCCCTGTGGCTTTCCAGCACAGACCAATGATGGGACAAGGCTGTGTGGGCAAAGCTCCTCCACCCCACAGCTGGGGCAGCTGCAAGAAGCAGGCAGCATGGCCAGGGCTCGTGTGAGAGGGAGGGAGAACTGGGGGTCCCTCCCCACCCCTGGGCATAAGCAGCATGTCCCCTGCACACCACGGCATGGACACATCCCTCCCCACGATGGATGAACTCCTTTCGGCAGCAAGGCTGGGCTGCCCAGCTTCTGCAAAAAAGTCATTCTAGCAAGAACCATTCCCCCATCTGGCTGTGCTCCTTTGGCTGGCTGGCATCTCAAATTCATGGAGCCAGTGACCAGCCAGCTGAAGGAGCCATTCCCTGTCACTATCACACAGTTGGGACTGGCATTCTATTCACATTGGCAGTGACTCCTCATTTTTCACATGCTTCCCAGCAACCATGCCAGCTCTTCCACACATAACTCCTCACTCCCAGCCCTGAATATTTCTTGTCACTGAAGGCTGCTCAGCCCTTTCTGAAGTGCATTTGGGAGTATGGCACCAGGCCCAGCTCCTCTCCGTCCACCCAGTTCTCCAACTTCAAATTTCTTCCTAAATTCTCCTTTGTCACCCTGGCCAGGCAAACCAATGCCACTCCCTGCCCAGAGCTCTGCTCTGTCTGCCACCACTTCCCATCTTTTTCTTTGCACCCAAGGATTTGAATTGGGACCTACTCCATGTATCACAGCAGCATTCCTGGAGATCCTCCACAAATAAAGCAATTGAACAAATATGTGTCATTACCTACGGCTGTCAGCAGTGTAACCTTGTCACGTCCAGATCTTGTGGGTCCCAGATGGTCATGTCCCAGTAACAGCTGAGCACTTGTTTAGTCCCCTTGCAGGCAGAGAGGAGCACCAGCACCATCGAATCAGCTTGGACAGTTGCAGGCTGGGGCTGAGAGCAGGAGAAAGTTCTCTTTCCACCAAAGTCAGCAGCGATGCTCCTGCTGTGATCAGGCTTTGGGGTTCCCATGTCGAAGCACACACAGCTCAATGGCTCTTTTCAGCCCAGGAATAGCATTGTCACTGCACAGCATTCTTCACTGCACAACCCCATCAGAGCACGTCCCACAGGATGTCTCCTCCTCTTCCATGAGTATCTTCATGGTCTGAGCCCTCACCCCAGCCCTGTGCTGGCTGCCTGCCCCTCCACCAGCTCCACCAGTGCTGCTCCATCACAGCTCCCAGCAACCAGCCACTCCTCACCAGAGCAGATCCTGTTCCTGGCACCTCTCCTGAGTCCAGGGAGAGCTGTGCCACTCAGCAGGGCTCTGGCTGCTGGAAGCAAGGTCTGTTCCCATTGTGGGAAAGCCTCATCCTGATGCCACATGTGGGAATACAGCCCCAGCCTGCCTTACAGCTAGCTTTTCCCATCTGGGGGGAATTGCTGTTTACACAGAGATAGGAAATGTTATCCCTCCTACAAGAAGTTTCTAGCCCTTCCTGTGGGCTGGCCAGGCCCACATGATACAAACCTCTAATAAAAATAAGGTTAAAAATAAGTGTCATCCGTGTAACCAGAACATCTAGAAAGTCTGCAGCTACCCGCCTGCCTGCAAACTTCAAACGCCAAGGCACACAAAGAAAAATCTTCAATGCCTCTCTAACAAAGCTGGCCACAAAATCCTCTTTTTCCTAGAAAACAGGATATGCCTGCTACAGCCTAATCTGAAGTGACGAGGCCTCCCCAAACCACCCTCCTAAGCACATATACTTTTATCGAGAGGAACGCTGCTCCCAGGGAGTGGCTGCCCACAGAGCCCCCTCCCTCCTTGCCGGATCCAGAGCTTCTCCTGCCTGCCTGGGTCAGGGATTATGGTCTTTGCTCAGGAACAGAGGAGCTGGTGAAGACAGAGAGGGATTTGCCTGTGGCTGCAAGGCAGGAGTGTGCCAGAGCCCAGCAGCGGAGCTCCCTGCTCCACCTTTACACAAAGGTCTGGCACTCCTGCAGCAGTGTCTTCCTGGGACCAAAGGCTGAGGAGTGTGATGGGAAGTGGAAGAGGCATTAAACTGCAGCAGAAACTGAAATCCTGGTCTCAAAGATCACATTTATCCAGGGGGAATCCTCAGAAGTTTCAGCTGGGCAGCCGGGAGGAGTCACAGCATCCCTCATACTGCTCAACAGAGTCACAGCATCCCTCAGACTGTTGAGCAGAAACATTCTCTTAGTGCTTCCAGCTCAAGGCAGGTGGGCAGAACACCCAGAGAGCCAGTGGGCTCTGACCAGCTGGGTGAAAGCTCCCCTGGCTTCTTCACACACTCTTGCCCTTTCCAGGCCTTTCTTAGGCTGGCAAATGCAGACAGTGTTCCCCACTTCAGCTGACCTGGGAGCAACTGCAAAGGGCTGGGAGAGTTTGGCATAGATGATGGCATCGGAGAACAGGATGGGGACACCCCAGGATTTGATCTCTTGGAATACATAACAAGGACCCTTCCCCAGGTAACACTCTCCAAGTGCTGAGGAAGCTTTTCAAGTTTGACACGTGAAATGAAGCTGAAAAATGCATCTCAACTGGGACACTTGGATCCTCTGCTCAGTTTGAAGAGCACCCTTTTCAGACTCTCTTCCTGTGCGCCGGTGTGTCCCCATCGCTTTTTTGCTGCTGCTTTTACTTTGGTATTTATGGTGAACAGGGGCACATACCTGCAACTCCAAACTGCTGCCCTTGGCCTGTCCTCAGCTCTGATGAGTCCATCAGCGACGCGTTCTGCATGAGAATGGCCTGGCAGGAGCACCCATGGGTTGATGGCTCCCTGCACCCCTACGGCAGCCCTGGGGCTCTGCCCGGGACTCAAAGCACCATCCCCCGCCAGACACCCCATAACTATGGCCATCACAATGCAACCTGCTCTTTTATTCGAGTAAATCCTTCTGGATTTGACAAGTGAGTAAGTTCTGGCAGCGCAGAACCGCCCGCGCCATGTCTGGGCTCATGGCACTCGCATGCCACACTGCCCTGAACTCATATCCCAGGAGGAAGGGCCACCGAATTTCCTGGTGATTGTTTGAACAGGATGTTGTGATCACGTACCTCAGCCGAGACTCTTCTTCTTGGATTCCGTCACTCAACTTTCCTCAAGAATTTGGTTCGCTGCCTGAGAAATTGTTTAGCAGCGTTGGCGTCACCGTCCTGCCGTGCCTCCGGCGTGCTCGCACACGCGAGCACCCAGAGCGCCCGTAATTAGCTCCTAAAGCATCACCCTGGCAAGACAAGGGGAAGGAAAGATCCGACTCTTGCCTGGTTTCGAGTTTGCTGACACAGAGTACAGGGGAAATGTGGTGGCTGTGAAAATGTGCGATAATTAACCGCAACTTCTGATTTACACTTGGGAAAAATTGCATAGGGCTGTATGCAGCATTTTAAAGCCAGAGAAGAATTCTGTGTTCACACATATTGATGTCCAGCGCTACCCTCTGCATCACATTCCCTGGAGGAGTTTTAGTTCAGATTAACTCATTTTTAGACGCAAGGATTTCCCATAGTTTGAACATGCTGACTTGGACGGCTTACCACAGAAATGAATACATTGTACCAATATGAAAAAAGCCTACCTTGTTTAAAAGTGTCCTAAATATCTAGGATCAAATCCTGCAAGCACCTCCACATGCAATTTTGTCACCTCAAAAATCGAGGAGGTGCACAGTCTCGCCTTGGATCTATGAAACAGAAACTTTTTCAGCTGGTCTGGGAGATAGAGGGAGAAGAAAAGGAAGTCGAAGTTATTTCGAGCCAGACGACCAGTAAATATCTCTCAACTCCCCATCATTAGTGGTACTTAGCTGCTTATCTCCTTGCTTATAAACCACTGCTGGGATAGACTCATAATGAAAGCAATATAAAATTTCCTATATTCGCATTCACAATTGCAAGTGTCAGTAATTAACCAGAAGACTTGTGGGCTGCCGAGGTTTTACCTTCCACAAAGGTTTTAACACACTGTCCTCTGGCCCGACAGGCAGGGAACACCTTCCCTGATCAAATGGATCAGACACGTTCACGCTGATAGTGGAATCCCGGAGAGTTCCTGCTCCTGCTCAAGGGGAGCTGTGAAATAGTAATTTAAGGCAAGGGAGTCTTTCAGGATTAGAACAGTTCCATTGTTCTCTGCAGGAATAAATCAAGTTTCAATATTCTTGGACCAAGGCCTTCCTCCCAATACTGAACAGAAACGACACTGTGTAAGAGGGTGAGAAGGCGATTCCTCTGCCATCCTTTAACACATCTTTGAGGCAAGACCTCCTGCATATGGATTATGTCGAGAATCGAGCTGAAATCTCCCTATGGAACCCTGACCCCATGAACATCTGGGCACTTTCTGCCCATGGGCTGGCTCATCCCAGGGCTGCTGCTTCCTTGCCCAACATCTGTCCCTTCCACAGAGCCCAGTGCTGCCATGCGGGCTGCTCGTCCCTGGGCCATGCATCACCCGAGCTGGGCAGCGAGCAGCACTCGGAGCAGCAGTCAGAGAGGGAAAATCACACCAAAGTTTCCCTTCCCATGTGGCATTTTTGGGGAAGGAAAAACTAAAAAAACCTATTCACTGTATAAGCCATAGTTTTAAACTTCTTTTTTTTTTTTTTTTTTTTTTTTTAATTTTTTAGGTTTTTCTACAACAAAAAGCCTTTCAGTGCTCAGCTGCCAGCCAGCTCTCAGACCCCGACTCCACCGACCTCCGGCCCCATTCGGCTGCGGGGGCCAAGGACGGGAGCCCCGGTGCCCGCGGCGGTGCGGAAAGTGCGGCCGCCAATGCTCAGGCTGAGGCGGCGGCGGCTCCGCCCGCCCGGCCCGGCCCGGCCCGGCCCCGCCGCCGCCATGGGGCTGCTCAACTTCACCCGCGAGCCGGTGCCGGAGGCGGTGAGCGCCGACATGCACAACCTCAACCAGCTCAGCGCCCAGGTGTGCCGCGAGGGCAGGGGCGGGGGTGGCGCCGGGGACAGCCCCGGACACGGAGCGGGGTCAACGGCGGCCGGCAGGGGCGGGCCGGTACCGGGAGCTGCAGCCGGAGCAGTCCCAGCAGCGTGTGCTGGTCCCACCGGGTGTCCAGGCCCACGGGTGCCCGAGGCAGGGCGGGCAGCGTGGCCCCGTGCCCGGCTGTGCAGCCCCGATCCAGCCGGGAGAGCCCCGCCCATGCCGCGGCTGTTTGAAGGATGTTTATGGAACTGAGGAATCCTACAACGGTTTCGGCTGGAAGGGACCTTAAACACCATCTAGTCCCAGCCGCCTGCCATGGCAGGGACGCTGGTGGAGCTCCTGCTGGAGGGCTCAGATCGTGCCTGGAGGGCAGTGGGGGTCCTGTCAAGCACTGGGGTTTATGGTGGGACTACACGGTGTTCAAGGTTGTGATTCGCAGCCCAGATTCCCACCGTGTGCTTCCTGCCTCAAGCTGAATGGTCCCTGGTCATTGGTACCAGGCCACTGACACACCGGGTGTGCAGTCTGGGCTGAAGTTAGTGGAAACGCTGAGGCTTTTCCAGCCCAGCTTGCCAGGACTGAGGATATCAGCCTGGTAACAGCCCGGTGCCATCTCTGCAACATGGCCAAGGCTGAGGGCAGGGCAGGATCTGCAGCCACAAAGCAGCCACTTTTGGCCATACCCAAAAGGTCACAGCCAGCGGTGGTGCTGGTGCCAGCAGAGGAGGATGCTGGTGGTGCTCTGCCACTCAGGCAGCCTCTCCATCCCTGCCTGCCAGCTGCACACCCAGAAGGCTGGAAGCAGCAGCTAGACCCTTAACCAGTTCTCTTCATTTCCCGAATTACTCTAGTTATCCCATGGGGTTTGTGAAACATGAGACTGGATGTTCACAACTTTGCCCGCTCGAAGTTTTCGGATTGCACAAGATGGAACAGCAGCTTCCGATTAGCCTCAAGTCACAAAAGCCCTGTGCAGTGCCAGCTACCAGCTGCACAGACCTCTTGAGAGGCTCTGAAAAGCATCCTGAGCAAATCCCATCCACGGGCATCACATAATGCCAAGGACAGGGTGCCAGCACAGGTCCAGCTCTGGGACCAGTGTGCTGAGACAGGTGGAGCTGGGTCAGGGAGTACATCACCACCTCATCGTGGTGCTGGGGGGTGGTGAGGTGCTGATGTCCGAATCTAACGCTGTCCTGTTTCTCCACAGCAATTCTCAGCGCTGACTGAAGTGCTTTTCCGTTTCCTGACAGAGCCCAAGGAGGTAAGGCAGAACTGGAGAGATCTGTGAGTGCAGCTCTGGTCGGAAACACAGAAAAGATTTGGTGACCGCTCTTTTTCTTGAGCAGGTAGAGAGATTTCTGGCTCAGCTCTCAGACTTTGCCACCATGAATAAAATCAGCTTGGGCCCCCTTAAAAACATTGTGAAAAGCATTCTCCTGGTACCCAACGGTAAGTGATGTATTTGCATATGCTGCCCTGAGGCCAAACTGTCCCAGCCATTCCCGCAGGGCTTGGTTTGCACAATAAGTGTTAATGGTAGCTAATACAGTGCTTAGCGCTTAAGAATCAAAACTTCCCCCGTTTGGTGATTCTTTGTATTCTTTATATCCTGCTTGCATGCACATTTCATGGGCTTAAGTAAACTCCCTTAAATATCTGTGCAGGACAGCACTGTGACAGTGCTTGGTTTAAGCAGTTCCTGTAAATCCCTTTTGCCAGACCAGGGCAGCCTCCTGTTGGCACCGAGTCTCTGCAGGAACTTCCACCCAGGTGCCCCAGTGCTGTAATTCCTCCAAGGACAAGCGCTGTTGGGGACAAATAAGACAGTGCACACGCGTTTGGAGCAGGCTGGGGACTGGTGCAATTCTGGGCCACGTGAAGGACACAGCTGACCTTGCAGTCCTGCTCTGGAGAAACACAACGTGTTTCTCTTTCTCCTTCATGAACAGTGACAGAGGTTTAGGGGGATTCCACTGGAATACCCCGGACTCCAGCACTTTGTAGGATTACTGTGTTGTTGTGGCTGGCGTTTGACGCGATAATGCATCAAACACTCCACAGCACATTCATCCCATTGATCTTTCTGTTATTAATTGTCCCTTGCTATTACCCTTCAGCCCTGGGTTCCCTGTAGCTTCCTTCACAGCCCTGATGCTGAGCACTACATTTGTGTTAAACTTGTTCTACTGCTTCAAGCCACTTTCCCTATCCAGGAGTAACAACAATTTTCTTTCCTGCAACTGTCTTGTGGGGATTTAATGTGGAATTTGCATTTTTTCCCATCCTGATTCAGGCCTTGGTGCCCTCATCTTGTCGTTCTGTGTGTGTGCCCTAGCTTCAATCCCGTTGCATCTTTTCCTCAGCTCTGGGATGCCAGGGATGATATCAGAACAGATCACAGCAGATAACTTTGTGCTGCACAGCCGGAAAGCCACGTGGGGCTGGCAGTCTCCTTGAATTTATGAGATTCCTGCTCTTGGCTTCAGAGAGCAGACTCTTGTAGAGGTGCAGTGTGCTGCCTGGGCCCCAGAACAAAGGGGGAAGGCGCAGCGGGGGAAAGTGTTGTATGCACACGTTCACACCCATCATCCCAAACACAGCAGGTAGGTCAAATTAGCAGCCCGCCAGCCTTAACAGTTCTCCTTTAACAAGCAAAGCGGCGACAGGAGAGAAAGCAGCAGCTTCAAAACATAACCGCTGCCTCTGTTCCCATGGATACCTGCAATGGGATCGCTCCCTCTCCCAGGCACTCCCAGAGCCCGGACTTTTAAAGCACCGGGCATCTGCAGGGATACCGGCAGGCACCACTGATCTCCGAGGAGCTGCGGTTTGCTTCAAAACACAGCTCGGAAACAAGAGGCTTTCCATCCTCGGGTCCTGTCTCTGCCTCTATTTGACTCAGTAAAAATTGGTTTGACTCATTAAAAAGTGTTTTGTTTTTTTTTCTTCTTCTTTGTGGTATTTATTTAGGTGCCCTGAAGAGGAATTTGTCTTCTGAACAAGTCAGAGCAGATTTTATTGCACTAGGTAGGTCATGTGATTTCCACTAAATAAAAGATAATTAATATTTATCACATACAGTAATCTCATTTGGTTTCCCCCCACAGGCCTCAGTGAAGAGAAAGCCAGTTATTTTGCAGAACAGGTATTAATATATTTTTGCTTGTTTCTAAGCTAACAAAATGTCAGTTCTGTGAGTGGGAACTCATAAAACCCCACTGCACTCCTGAGACACTTCAGCACTTTGGGTATTTTCTTCAAAACCAGTTTGAGATTTTGAACTGAAGATCCTCAGAGAACTAATAAGGGGCAGTTTGTCTGATGATGCCTCTGGTTTGCCAGGGCCTCTCCCCCATCAGTGTCACAGTTCCTGCACTGCTGTGTGGCTTTCATGTGATGTTTTTGTGCTTCCCATGCTTTGAGCCCTGAGGTCACGCAGTTACATGAACACATGGCTTTTTGCACAGATATTGTTACACTGAACAGTGCTAAAACAAAACCAGTGAGTTTCATTTACAGAAGTGACAGGGCAGATAGAAATCCTAGCAGGACTCAAACACCTCTAAAAGACCTCCCCAGCCACATTAGTTCTCTCTTTACTCTGGGCTTCTGCCATCCTCTGCCTTCCTTCTGACTCTTGTTGAAGTTTCAGGTACAGAGGCCTCTCTGAATTGATTGATGGTGTTTTTTGCTCTTGTAGTGGAAGGTGAATTCCCCCACCCTGACACGCCTGGCTGTGGGTCAGACACTGATGATTAACCAGCTGATAGATATGGAGTGGAAGTTTGGAGGTAACAGAGCTACAACATAAACTGGAGGGGTTGGGGAACCCAGCAGCAGCTCTTGGCTAAATAGCGTTTTATTTCACCATTAACTAACAGATTATCTGCCTTCTCTTCTTTCTGACTCACAGTGACTGCTGGGAGCAGTGAGCTGGAAAAAGTGGGAAGTATCTTCTTACAGGTAAATCTCCCACATCACAGAGTTCAGCTTGTAGGGCAGTTGAGGAACAAGCTCCAGCCAGGCATGTGGGAAGCCTGGCTGTGAGGGGAAGGAGAGGGAAGCTGGGTCTCACAGGAATGGGCTCTCTGACTGCATCTTCAGTCTCCAAGGGCTGCTGCCAGCAGAGAGCAGACACGCTGCTGTTTGTTTCTCCTCTGAAGACATGAGGTGTCACAGGAACTCGGCCCATTCTGCAGAGCTGTTAAAAAAACTCAGTTTAGCAAAGGTCAACCATCTCGGGGAGGGAAGAGAAGTGGGATCAGGGACTTTCAGAGATCTTCCCAATGCCCAGGGTAACTGTTCCTACAATGACACTTCTTGAAAAGCCTGTCAAAGATGTGTGTGCTGTGCAGCAGTCAAACTCACTGCTGCGAGCAGACTCCTGCTCTGCTGTCCTCTCCTAGTGCTCACATACAGGTCTCTGAACTAAAATACTTCTGCTTTTCCTTTCCCCAAGCTGAAGCTGGTGATTAAAAAAGGGAGCCAATTGGAAAACGTGTATGTTGGTGAGTTAACAGTTCTGGACAAGAGGGAACCATGGGAAAGCTGCAGTTTGGGGCTCGGTGGGGGGCGGGTTGCTGGGGGTGGAGCAGTCTGGAGGCAGAACCAGGGTGGGGTCACTGCAAGAGCATCTCTGTGGTTACTCCTGCCTCAGCCTCTCCATCACTGTGGCTGCTCCTGCCCCAGCCTCTCCCTGTCACAGGCACTCCAAAACTGTTTAGGAGCATGGACTTCTGGGCACCTTCACATCTGTGCCTCAGTAAACACAGGTCTGCCACAGAGCAGTCAGAGCAGCAGGGCAGAGGAGGAAAATAAATTATTCCCAAGCATGGAGTGCTGTTGGGAGATCCCATTCTGGGGGAGGATCCCAGCCTGGCCCCCTGGCAGCCTGGCTAGCATAAGGAACCAGCTGCTGGAATCATAGTGACTAATCCTGCCCAGCTTAGGTGAACATGAGTTACTCCATGGTAGCACCAGAACAGCTTTGTCAATGTTGGAAGTGTAACCTGAAATCTAAGACCTGATGTCTCTTTTTTTTTTTTTTTTTCAGAGTTAACTTTGCCCCAGTTCTACAGTTTTCTGCATGAAATGGAACGGGTCAAAACCAGCCTGGAAAGCTTCAGCTGAAACTGCACAGACCTGAGCCGACATCTGTCCGGGATGTTTAATTCCTCCTCTTGGGTCTGCAGATCTGCTCTTTCCCAGCTGACTCTTCACACCCTGATAAGAGAAGACAAGCTGTGCAATGAGCAGTGGTGTCATGGCCCAGCAGGACCCATCAATCCTTTAGAACCTGAACCTTGGGCTAAGTTTCAGCTTTTTCAAAGCACCTACAAGTCCACACATCTTTTTTTTTTTTTTTTTTTAAACTATACTGTTATGAGAAACTCAGGTCAGAAGTAATGTGGCTACCTTTACTAAAATAGCAAAGAAATAAACCCATTCCCCTCTTGCTCCATTTGTATCAGAATCCGATTTTGTAAGAAAAAGAGAAACAGGAGGAAAGAATCTTTTTGATACATGGAAGAATTAGCAGAGAGGAGGAGGAGGAAAGCAAGGAGAGCATCTAATGTGGGGAATCACTTAGTGCTCCCTTCAAGCCTTTCCCTTTTCTTGTATTAGGAAACATGTTGATTAGCTTCTTTTCAATTGTGCCTCATTATGGAACAGTATCTCAGTGGTAGGTGATTTTAAATCTTAAACAACCAAACAGCTGTCTCTGTGCACGGAGGGGAGACATCTCGGGGGGTGATGAGATAAATCTCATTTGGATGTGCTGCTCTTTAATCTGCAGCCTGTGTGACATGGCACAGTCAGACCCAGCCCGTTTCCCAGTGGACATATGTCCAAACCCCATGAAGTGCCATTAGCTCGACTCTTCAGTTGTCTGAGGGCAAGGATGAGCTCTTCATCAGAAGCAGAGGGGTGCTCCAACCCACCTGGGGCAGTGGGCACTGTTACAGTCACTGAGATTCCTCTCTGTCCAGAACGTTGAGTTCAGCAGCCAGAGCTGGCTGAAGCCTCTCCCAAAGCACAGGGATGAAGGAAGCTCCTCTTACATGTCCCAAGCACACTCAGCAGTCCCAGTGAAGGGAATACACAGCATTACCAGGGGATATCCCTTTCCAGCCTCCACCTGAAGGATTCACTGTCCCATGGTATCCTGCCAGTCTGCTGTGGGCCTCCCTGCAGCAGCAGCTGCTGCTTCCAGTTAAACCCATCCTAAAAGATCATTTCTGTGAGAAAAGCATCACAAAGCTCCCTGCAACTCACAGCTTCACCCGTGGGTTTCCAGCTGCAGCAAACAGCACTGACCCTGCACTGCATTTCCTGTGGTGCTGCAGGAGTGACTGGGAAGGACAGTGGGCTCAGGCTGAGCCATGTATTTGGGAACTGGGCAATCCTGCTGGCAAACCCAGGAATCGATTTATTTATTTTCCCACATATCAGGTCAGTCACAACCATTTCAAGCTTTGTCACATGATTACTAGAAAATTAAAAAAACACCAAAAACCTCTGAAATAATGTAATAAAGAACATTCTGTCTCCTTTTGGGTGGCAGGAAAAGCTATTTCAGGGAGGAAGAAGCAGTCCAAATGGCTGCTGCTTTCTTAAGACAAAAGGAATTTTTTTTGCTTTTCGTTTTTTTTCTGCTGCCTGTTCCCATTATTCCTCCTCACCTTCCCGGTGCCAGGGCGGCACCACTCGGCCCTATCCGGTTACTTCGGGAGGTGGCCACGGCGCTGCGGGGAAGATGCCAGGCTCGGTGGTGTGTTGGGAATCCTCTGTCGCCCCACTCCTCCCCCTGCCCGGTTGGGATTAAGCCGCTCGGGGCTGACGCACGCCGAGCCCGCTGACCCCGAGTGCAGGGGGTCACTCCGTGCTGCTCCGCGGTCCCCACGGGCGGCTCTGCTCCGCGGCTTTTGCGCTGCGCTGCGACTTCGCTGCTGCCACCAGCGCTGCCTTTCATCCCCCGCGCCTGGCTGGGCATGAACCCAGCTGGCAGCCCCGTGGGGAAGGGGTGCAGGGCGAGCAAGGTGGCACGGGGTGATGCCAACCGTGAGGGAATGGGGTCACCCTGCCAATGGGGCCAGCCAGGAGCAAGGGCGGCTCCGGGAGACAGCGTGGCAGCTGTGCCTCTCCTGCACAAGCACGGGGGTGATGGCCAAGTGGACAAAGCCCTGTGCTGGGACCTGGCAGGTGGCTGGCACAGCTGACACAGCCACAGGGAGGGAAGGGGCGGCCAGTGCCCGTGTTGACTGCGTTTCAGGGTGGCCCAGTGCCCATTCTGCCCTGTGTTTCAGGGCAGCATGGTACCCGTTCTGCCCCGTGTTTCCGGGCGGCCCCGCCGTGCTCGTGTGCGCGGCCCCTTCCGCCTGCCCGTCAAGCCCAGCCAGCCGAGAGCTAATCTCGGCGGGACAGCGGGCAAGGGGGAAACAGGGGCCTCTCAGCAGCCTGGGGTGCAGCTAACCGTACTCCCGCAGCCGTTTGCCTCCCCAAGGCCTCTCCCAGCCCATTTCCTGCGGGGCGGCCGTGCCACAGCCCCCCATGCCTGTCCCTACTGCCTGGGGACACGTGGGCGCTCCGGGCTGCAGCGGGGCAGGGGCAGCTCAGCCATGCTAAGGCCACACAGTCACCGCCCTGCATGCTCAAATGCTCTCTGCTGCTCAGTGCAGCCCCTCTCGCAGCACTGCAGACTCTCTGCAGCCTCGGGCCACTTCAGCACACCCCGGGCTGCCAGGCTGAGTGCAGGGGAGGTGGCAGAGTGGCCCCAGCAGCCAGGCTGCAGTGGGCATCCTGTGCTCCTGCTCCAGCAGCACAGCAGAGACCAGGGGCTGCACTCTGGGCTCTGTCAGCTCCCAGCGTGGATTCAGTGCTGGTGTGACTCTCAGCCATGTCAGATGCTAATGACCAAGGGGACTGGGATGTTTTCAAATGAAGCATCTTCTCCCTGCTGGAAATGCCAGTGCTGCTGCTCCCTTCATATGTGAAGGAATCCTCCAAACCCTGAGAACAAAAGCCTCTGCTCAGAGGGAGCAGAGCAGATGTGGACTCCACTCATGCCTGTGAGCCCATGGGCAGGCAGGGAAGGAAGAAATTTGGGCTCCTCACTGCTGGCTCTGCCTGACCTTGAGCAGGTCGTGTAGGAACTGACAGAGCTCCTCTGGGATATCCTGGTTTCCACAGATCTCACCAGGAGTTGCTCCAGGCTGAGGCATCTCAGCTTGGTCTGTATCCCTGTCCAAACTTTCCCATCTGCAGAACAGAGTAACAAATCTCAGGACTGGCAAACAGCAGGGAGGGAGCCATGGCAGGTGAGACAAGCCAGGGAGCAGAAATGGCAGAAGAGGGCCCCAAGACAGCTCAGGAGCTCAGCCCAGTGCTGAAGAAAATCCTGCCCTTCCTCACCCCATGCCATCCTCCTCCCCAATTCCTCCAGGTTTTGGGGTGATGCAGCACCCAGCAAAAACACCAGCTTTGAACTGCAGCTCCCCACATTGCTCTGTCTGCCTGGGAACAGCAGCCTTGAGCACATTGGAGAGCCCCAGGGCCTGCTGTGCCACGTGAATCCTTGGGAACAGGGACCCACAGGGGCTGTGTGGGGCTCCCTGGGACTCCCATGGCGCTTGCTGTCTGTTCACCAGAGCACAGAGGCGAGGGTGGCACTTGGCACAGCACCATGCTGCAGCTGAGGACACACCCCAGGGACGAGCCCTTGGCCTGCCTTGGGACAGGATTCTGCACCCACTCTGCTCAGAACAGGGGGAAGGCATCCCACCCTGCCTGCAAAACCGAGCTGCTGCCTCCCTTTCTTGTAGGAGGTGGGGGAAGAGACTGGTGGTGTCCAAGGCAGTGGAAATATTCCTAGCATGTCGTCTGCTCCTAAGCCTTGCCATCTCTCTAGGCAGTTCTTTGTCCAAGCACACTGGGAACAATTGGGGTTGCTCAGCCAGACCGCAGGCTGTCGATCAGCAGAGGGAATTAATGCTCCAGCATACGGAACCCATCTTCTCCCACAGCAAGGGGAGGTGGCCACCAGAAACCAGCCTGTGG
Source organism: Sialia sialis (assembly GCA_009812075.1). Classification (NCBI taxonomy): domain Eukaryota; kingdom Metazoa; phylum Chordata; class Aves; order Passeriformes; family Turdidae; genus Sialia; species Sialia sialis. Next base: position 167,603 of record VRYO01000116.1, on the reverse strand, counting down.
CACAACAGCACAGGCAGAAACAATGCCCAGGCACCCACTCCAGTGCCAGCCCCGGGAAGGGGGGTGGTGCTCCCCAGCCCATCCAAGGAACAGCCCAGTGGGAGGGGGTGGCTGGGCATCCCCAGGCCCCATGTGGGGCTAGGGGTGGCATGGCTGGCACAGCCATGGTGACGAGGTCCCTGTGTGACCCCACACTGCAGGTGGCTGAGGAGGAAGAGCTGAGTCCTGGGGGACAGAGAGGAGCCCCCAAGCTGTGGGGTCAGGGCCTGGCCAGCCCCACTCAGCACTCAGCGCCTTGGGGTTGTCCTATCCAGGGCTGATGGCATTTAATCCCTTGCAGGCACAGCTTCACAAAGGATGCCAAGCCCTGCAGTGACAAATCCATGCTGTCCCCAAGAGCCTGATACAGCTTCTCCTCTCCATGACACCCTGAGCAGCCACGGGCTGGCGTTTGGCGGGGGGAGCACCCACCAGCCCCCCGCTGAGGCAGCTCAGCCCATTTCCCAGCACTCAGCTCCAGTTTATAGGGCTGCTCTGTCCCAGGGGCATCGCTGCCACCGCTAACGAGGTTATCCCAGACCAGGCACCGACAGAGAGGGAAAGCAGGGTTAACCCTTGTGCCACTGACACATCCCACAGCACTGGGGAACAGATTTGCTTGCAAACGAGCTCTTAACAAGCCCCAGTGGTGAAGAGTGGCTGTGAAACACCAGGTGAGGTTTCCCGTGCCATCCCCATGCCAGCCCCGCACCGCACCATCCTTCCTCTCACATCCATGACAGAAGCACCAAGCCCTGAGGCGACACCTTGCAGCCGGTGCCCATGGCAGCAGCACAGAAAGGACGGTGCATGCCCCCATCATTGTCCCTTTGTTTCACATCGACAGCTGGGTTGTGGATAAGGAGCAGGGTGCAGGCAGGAGACGTTGGTGGCCGAGGCCATTGCTGCCCACAGGGACACGGCACCACTCACATTCCTGCGAGAAAATGTGAAGGCTGCAAACAAGGTCAAGGGCCCTTCCCTTGCTGGGACTCGGCGTCACGCCAGCACCCGGGTGGCCCGACCCGCCGTCCCGCAGGGCTGGGGACTGTCCCTGCACCCTCACCCCACCGCCTTTCATCCGCAGGGCTGTTTGGGGAAGGGTAGGTGCTGGCAGCGCTCCCCAGGGACCACCAACGCTGGCAGCCCTGCTCGCCCGGCTCAGCAGCCCCTGCGAGGCGGGGATTGGGGTGGGATCCCCGGGCAGGGCCCCTCCTTTTCCATCCCCGCAGCCGAGACCCGACAAACTCAGGGCACTGCCGGGCGGTGCCCCCCCGCCCCGCCCCCGCTGCGGTGCGCGGTGCGGGGCAGCAGAGGGAGCCAGAGCACCGCGCAGGGCCCCGCGCTCCCCCCCGCGCTCCCCGCACCCACCCAGTCCCACCCTCCGGACACCCCCATCCCTCCCCGCACCCACCCAGTCCCACCCTCCGG